>CAJNIZ010047093.1:112862-145615 GCA_905231905.1 Symbiodinium pilosum | reverse complement strand
TGCTGTTGCTGTTGCTGTTGTGGTAGTAGTACTACTTGTTGTTGTTGTTGTGGTAGTAGTACTTGTTGTTGTTGTTGTGGTAGTAGTACTTGTTGTTGTTGTTGTTGTTGTTGTGGTGGTGGTGGTGGTGGTGGTCGTAGTAGTAGTAGTAGTAGTAGGAGTAGGAGTAGTAGTAGTCGTCGTGGTGGTGGTGGTGGTTGGAGTAGGAGGAGGAGGTTGGAATAATTTCGCCCCATAACACTACTACATGGGCAAACGAACAATAGCAAGGCAATACTAATGGGAGCGAGGGCCTCCATCGCGTATAATGGTTGTTACACAATACCTGGCAAGCCAGGTGAACAAACGCGGTTTAGGGTTCAGCCTGTTATATCTTAGACATGGGCAGCTGTACCAGAAACCTTAATATTGAAACCCCCCACCCCCCACTCTTGAATATACCCAATATATTAGAGTATACCACCAGTGGGAAATGTTTAACATCATGGGGTGGCGGACTGTAATCATAAACTCTAAACCCTTAACCCTAATTCGGGCGAGGGGATTAATTTGCCGCAGCCCTAAACCTGAACTCCCGAAGCCGAACGCTAGGCCCACGCGCCAAGGTAGAAACCCCAAGCCGAATCCAACAACCCTTGTTGCTGTTAAGGAACTTAGTGTAAGGTACCATCTTATGGGTATATAGTATGTAATACTGAATAAGTTAAGGAACTTAGTTTAAGTTGGTTGCTGTTAATCCCTTGGGATTTAGCTTGGACCTTAGACCCTTAACCCTTTGGGATTCCCTTAAATTCCTGTTATAGGTACCTAAAGGTTAACCCTTAGTAGGGGTCCTACGTGCTACGTGGTTAAGGAACTTAGTTTAAGTTACCGTCTTATGGGTATACAGTATATAATGGCTTTTTCTTCATCATAGCGCTCCAAAACACCAACCCAGAAACCCGAAGCCAAATAGGAGTTTCTCAGAAGGAGCCTATGGAATCCTGGAAGGGTGACCCCATATCTATCATCCCCAAATGAACCGCTAGGGTCCCTGAAGAGTTAACGTTTTTTTAAAGAAGCCACCCACATGGAGGATCTTTGACTTGGTAAGGTTATTTACTATGCCCAACAACCTTTTTTGTAACCACCATAGTACGAAGGAGACCTGCTGGTCAAGCAAGCCTCCAAAAACTGGGTTGCTGTTAAAGAACGCAAATTAAATTACTATACTAAGGAAAAGCTATGATTTACTACATACCCATGCTATGGTAGTTTAATTTAAGTTCCTTTACAGCAACCCAGAAAAGAGGCTGTAAGCTCACTGCAAAGAACCCAATATTACCCTATATAACTCGATATGACCCTACATAACTCTGTGCAACCCTATATAGCCCCCAAAAGTTCACTGCTAAGGAAGATGTGGGAGGTTTGCGAGCTCAACCCATACGTCTTGCACTTGTATTGGAAGGGCGAAACGTTGAAAGACCATGTCACTTTGGAGGACATCGGGTTTAGGGATGTTATATATGCATATATATAAGGTGTAGGGTTTAGGGTTTATTTATATGTGCATATATATATATATATATGTCCGTAGATATATATAGTGCTCACGGTTTAGGGACAGACTTTGCCCTCCACCTCTGGGATGAGGACCTTTGTCGTCATATGCTAGCTACAGGGTTCAATTGGGCTGGTTAGGGTCAATGAAACCCTCTTCTCGCTTGAGGGGTGATGGCTTAGAGTTTAACAGAGCTTTCAGAACTGGAAGTGGGAGCTTCCGATCCCTTCTGTGAAAACCCACAAAAAGCGGATTCTAGTATATTAGGATTTATATCTGGAAACCCCCATATGCCATATGAATCCGCAGGGAAATCCTTTCACATTTGCAGAACTTCCAAGAAGGGTCGCATCTTGTGAAGTCTATGGAGCACACGTTTTGCGCATTCCTCAAGAATAGCTATCCTGGGTTGCTGTTAAGGAACTCAAACTAAGTTTCTGTAATTTGGAAACCGTATTATTTACAATGTACCCATATTATCGCAACTTAGTGGGAGTTCCTTAACAGCAACCCAGTATCTTGCATATCGCGCACCTCAGAACTATCAAGGGCCCCGATACCCTCCGTCCAATGTCCCCACCCGGAACCAGCCACAAAGCCCTGAATGCTAAACTCTAAACCCTCAGAAATCCCTGCGATGACACAATGGATTACACTACAGTACACTACACTCCAAAAAGTTGAACAAACTGAGGCGAAAGCACCCAAACGAAAAGTTCATAAAGATGCCTCGCTTACAACTTAGGATGTGAGGCTTAGGATTTAAAGCATGTAACCTTAGCAATTTCCAACATATAAAGACTTGTGTAAGCCTACACCCTAAACCCCAAATTCATACACTCCCCCATATATTTTGCTTTACCCCTTTGTACCTAAACCCAAAGCCGCCTCCCATATAATGCTGAATCCCTTAAGTTGAGTTTAGACTCCAAACGCATGGCCTCCACCGCTTCTAGCCTGGCAGAAGGTTTGGGGGACTAAGTAATTAGGGTAAGGATGGGAAGAAATTTAGGGTTTAGGAATACTCAATGTGGGTTAATTATAGGGGTTACGGACCTACTTACTGAGTCCCCTGTAAGACCCTCCAAGTAGAGGACCTGGAATATCCGGAAGAGTTGAAAGGCACCCGGATGAGGTGCAACACGGAGGTTTAGGCTTTAGGGTTTAGGACACGGGCTTGGGTTCTACGATAAAAGCTTGCATAGCTAATAATGGACCCCTGACAAACCTTACAGAGTGATAGCGTATTGAACACACACACCTTCTTGTCCAGGTGTTACAACGACTTGCGGCCTCTTCATAAGTCTCATTTCAGACCATTACCATATCTATTTCAAATAATTATAAACCCGTGCAGTACTACCCATAAACCTCCAAGGAGACTTTAGGGTTTGGGGTCTAGGGTTTAGGGTTTAGGGTCTATGAGACTTTAGGGTTTGGGGTCAGGGTTTGGTGGTGGTTCTTGCAAGATAAAGGGTCAGTGTTCTTTGAGAAGTTAATAGTTAACCTTCCCGACATAGCACCATCGAAACGTAGCGGTCTAAATGGTTACCTATATTATGATCCTGGATTCCTTGTAGAATTATGGTATAGTGAGATACATCGAAGCGACCTCAAGCTGACATTGATATTTATATGGCCTTATTCCCTACTAATCGCCAGTATGTTATCCATTACGGGGGAGGCTGAGGTTTCGTGATTGGACTAGAAAGCAGGGATAACACAGGACTTGTCACACCTTTTGTAGTCCAGGGCCCGCCTAATTTCTTGTTTGAGCATCGATATGGGAGTTCATCCACAGGTCCCCTCGGGCAAAAAATTAGGGTTCCTGTTAGGTCTATGAGGGAAAATACAGGAATACAGTGTTTTCCATTCGGATCATTTTGGAGACAGGAAAATGGATCAACTACCATATGAACAGCCATCTTGTGCTGTTTGGACAAATTGGGCTTCGCAAGAGTACGTTCAGGCATTTTCATTTTGGTTCATCTGGGCCTGAAGAAGGCAGAAGAGGCCTTAAACTGAAGCTCCCTGATAACAAAACCTCTCGCCCCGTCCCCAATTCTCACAGGATGAGATTTTGCGGAGTGCTTTTGCAAGATCTGCATTGGACCCTTGTACTTTTGCTTTTAGGGTTGGACGAAGGAGCACGTGCACCACTACTCACAGCGCGCAGCCTAGGATTTACAAAGCCGTGAGGAATAAGGTAAGATTGCTTCCATCCACCGGAGTCCCTCAGAATAGGCCAAGCAACAAGCAGACGTGGATCAGCTGGAGCGCTGGGAAGCTCTCACCAATGCATGCGAGCCTCAGAGACTCACATCGCAGACTCCGTCACTTTGGAGTCGCATGTGCAAAAACCATGTATGCTCGGATGGAAATGAACGAGCCTGAAAGAAGTGAGTGGCTACACTGGAGCCGCTGCAAGGCGCTGTTTGCAGTGGCGGAAGCTTTGCGATGGCCTTTGCGAGGTGATAAGCGTTGGCAGCTGCAAATTGGGCGCAGGGCAACAAGTGGTCGAACGAGTCTATTCCATCGCGAGGGAAGAAGGCTTGATGTGGTTACTATTGAAGTCGCTATCCAAGCAGAATGTTTTTGAGAGGGGCCCTAAACCGTAAAAGTCTTTCATACCAAAGGCTGCCCGTGGGAAGTTTGGCTGCATATAAGCTACTGTCAGTATTGGGGGTTACCAGGGGACCGTTAAGGGCGGACAAAGGGGTTTAGGGTTTAGGGTTTCTGCGGTAGTTTAGTACAGTCCCGAATGTATTCACTATTATGAGCCCATGTCCATTAATTGTTGTTGGCTGTAGCTCATATAGCGGTTCTGAATGAGAGTATGGAGGCCCTCTTGAGGAATATGCAGGGAGGCATCAGCAGAAACACCGTAAGTCCAAGAAGCCACGGGTCCTGTACCACACCCCCCTACTCCCGCTCCCCCAAAATACGACCTAAACCAGCTTCAAAAATGCTTAAATCATGATAGCCAAGGATACCAGAATTTTAACCGAGCGGCAAGCACTTCTCCGCCCAAAAAATGCTTTCAAGGCTAAGGGTGTGGTTCAGGATTCAGGGTTGGGGTTTCTAGGGTCCAAGCTATTTTCAGGCCAAGTTTGTCACACAATTCGTGCTCAAGTCATGAAGGTACCAGGATGACGCTGGCCTGCAACTTCTGGAAGCAGCGTTCCTGGGCTGCTTCTAGCATTTTGTTGTAGGTTCAAGATTAAGGTTTAATGTAGGCCTGATTAATAAATCCTTTCCACTTGATAAGGATTATGATTAGGAACCTGAGTGTGTTCATTAATTAGGGGCCTGCAGTATGGGTTCCGGATGTTTTTTTTGGGGGGGAGGGGGGGAAGGGCAGGGGGAAGGGGGGGGGGGAAAGGTTTCGACTTCTGGTCTTTTTTCTAGACCTTAAGCCTTCCCGGACCCGTTAAAAAATCCAAAGCATAACCCTCTAATAATGCTTAGGGTTTAGGGTTTGGGGGAACCCCCGAATAATCCCCTAGTTTCCCCAATGTAGCAATGGGTTCATATTGGGGGCTTCCATTTCTTGGATCTTCCAGGAGGTCTGGGATTCAAAAAAGTGGAACCTCCCAAAGAGCCCTATTTTCCCAATGTCCTATTTGGGTGTTCCATTTTTTTCGATTCCTTAGAGGGGCTGGGTCAGCCCTACATCCCGAGTACCCCTAACAGGCCCCTAAACCTTCATCCCTAAACCCTACATCCTAAACCGCGTGGACTTTAGGGTTTGGAGCTTCCCCCATTTAGGAAGCCTGGCAAAGCCTGGTGCTACACAGATGAGATGGAGGTTTCCATAAAGATGGGGCCCCAATATTGACCCCACAGCCTTAGGGTTTAGGGTAACTTTCAGGAATAGGGGATAAGGGATTTTCGGGATTAGGGTTTAGTCAAGATAGTCTTCAGGTGGGGGAAGCAAAGTTATCTCAAGTTCCAGGGTGTAGGGTGATTAGCTGCAAGAACGGAAAAGAACATGGACACTACTTGGTAGTTTCCCAAAATAGGGGGACCCCAATATAAACCCCAACATGCTTTCGTCCTTATTAATGGGACCCCCAAAAAGGTACCCCTAATTTTGGAAACCCCCCACTTGAGGGAGTAAGGTTTAGGGAACTAGGAGTTGAGGGGTTTTAGGAGATAAGGGTTTGGGGGTCTGGGGGAGTAGGAATTTCAGGTGTTACAACTTAGGATTTGGTTAAGTCTTCCCGGACTTGAATAGGTTTTTTGGTATCATTTATGGCTTATGAGGACTCATGGAATGTAACGCATGTGGGGGCAACTCAAAATTCGGGTCCGCAGAGGTCCGCAGGATACAGAGCGCACAAAACGGTTGTGGGGGCCACGCTGAATGATTCATTCCTGGATTGTAGCAACTGTTTGCGAAGAGTGCCACGGTCGTATACCACGGAAGAATTCATCAGACGGCTGGCCATGCTGAAGTGGAAGCCAGGCGCTGTCCCTGTCCTCCTGTGTTACCCTGAACAGCTGCAGCCAAAGGTTTGTTGGACCCCTGGCCATAGTAATGATAGTGATTGTAGTAGTACTAGCAATAAGAACCAATAGTAATAATAGCAATCATAGTCATAGTAAAAAATAGGAATAACGGTATCAGGGAGTTCCAACTTACCCAGACCAGGCAGTATTAATTGAGTTTTAGTTTTGGATGCATGACATCCATGGCAAGCAAAGGCTCCTAAAACCCGTGAACCCCTAAAAGCCCCTAAACCCCTAAACCCCTAAAACCCCTCAACCCGTAAACCCCTAAACCCCTAAAACCCCTAGACCCCTAAAACCCTGAAACCCTTAAACCCTAAGATGCCTAAAACCCCTAAACCCTGAAACCCTAAAACCGCTGAACCCCTAAACCACTTAAACCCTAAATCCTTAAAACCCCTAAACCCGTAAACCCCTAAAACCCTAAAACCCTTAAACCCTTAAACCCCTAAACCGCTAAAACCCCTAAACCCCTAAAACCCCTAAACCCTTAAACCCTAAACCCCTGTAAACCCCTAAACCCTAAAACCCCTAATACCCCTAGACCCGTAAAACCCCCAAACCCCTAAAACCCCATAAACCCTTAAACCCTAAAACCCATAAACACCTAAACCCTAGACTCTAAAACCCTTCAACCCCAAAGCCCGTAAACGACCTAAAGCCTAAACCCCCCTAAACCCTTGCTAGTT
Organism: Symbiodinium pilosum; assembly: GCA_905231905.1. Classification (NCBI taxonomy): domain Eukaryota; class Dinophyceae; order Suessiales; family Symbiodiniaceae; genus Symbiodinium; species Symbiodinium pilosum. Next base: position 138,871 of record CAJNIZ010047093.1, on the reverse strand, counting down.
ATCCCCATTATTAACCTACTTACTAAGTCCCCCTGACCCTCCAACCTTAAGCCCTAAAGCCCTAACCCTAAATAATATAGTAGTAACCCTAAACCCTAAACTATAGTAGCTTCCATTTTCTTTTCCATTATCCCTAGAAACCCCCAATATACCTTTGTAGTTTCCATATTCTTTTCCATTATTATTATTAAGTCCCCCATAAGACCCTCCAAGTTGCTGAACTCCAGGAAGGCCGGGGACTTCGATGCAGCGGTCTCAGCCTTGGAGGCTGCAGCAGATCCAAACTTCTTCGAGGGCGAGGACAGGGCTTCGGGTGGATGATGTTTGTGTTATGCTGCCATAGGGTTATATAAGGTTATATAGGGATTGTATTATATTGGGGTTATATGGGGAGAATGGAAAAGAAAATGGAAACTACAAAGGTATATTGGGTTTTGAGGGCGAGGACAGGGCTTCGGGTGGTTGAGGGGTTTAGGGGTTCAGGGTTTAGGTTTAGGGTTCAGCGGTTTAGGGTTTAGGGTTAAGGATAATATTCGTGCTATATTGGGGTTATATGGGGACAATGGAAAACAAAATGGAAACTACAAAGGTATATTGAGGTGTTATAGGGATAATGGAAAAGAAGATGGAAGCTACTATAGTTTAGGGTTTAGGGATTTAGGGTCTAGGGTTCAGGGGTTAGGTCTAGGTTTATGGGTTTAGGGTCTAGGGTTAGGGAAGGGTTTGCTTTGGGGTCAGGGAGACCTAGTAAGTAGGTTAATAATAGGGGATGACTGGGGTTACTTGATGGGTTATAGGGGTTATTGACCTACTCACTAAGTCTCCCGGACCCTCCAAGTAGTGTCTAGGGTTAGGGGTTTAGGGTTTAGGGTTGAGGCTGAGGGATTGGGGCTTGGGTACGGTTACAAGGCGGGCTTTGGAGGATTGGTGGGTGTTGGGGCTTTAGAGGTTCAGGGGCTAAGGAGCTCTGGGGTTGAAAATTTTGGTTTGGGATATAGTCCCTCTTGAGAAGATAGAATATGGCTTTCCCATATTATAATCAGATCCCCACAATATACCCCATGTTCTATCTACTTAAGGAGCCCTATAGATTTCAATTTTTTGTGGTGCACGGATTTTGGGTATGGTTTCGGCCTTTGGGTCAAGCCTGCAAGTATTCCGGCCCCTCCATTGCATGATCTACAAAACCTAGCTAATTTAAACCCGCTGTTCACGTTCTTTTCCATTTGGTTCTCCGCTATCCTGACCCTAGATGAGCATCCCTCAAACAGAAAACCCTAAACCTTCAAACCACCCAGGCCCTACATGAAGGAGAGTTGATTATGTGGGTTTCCCACAATTAGGGGTATCTCCTTGGGGGTTCCCCATAAGGAGGATTGTTGTATTTTGGGGTCTATGTTGGTGTCCCCCTATTTTGGGAACTGTATGGTTTATGCTGCGTGTATAAAGCGTCTCTGAGGAATGTCGGCGAGTGTTTATTTTGGGTGCTAAATTTGCGGGACCATTAGCTAAAATCCTACCACGTATAACCTTGACACATATCTCCTATATCACCCTATGTATTTTTTAGTGTAGATCCCTCCCCTAAACCCTAAACACTAAACCCTAAACCCTAAACAGTCCCCTATATAGCCCCCTTTAAGGAGTTTAGACCATGTAGATCCCTACCTTACACGCATGAACCTTGCAGCCTACCGACTCTGAAGGATGGTTTCGCACCCATCCATGCCGCAGCACAATGCAAAACACCGCAGCCCATCTAAGAAGTCTTCTCCTTTGTGCTCGTTTTAGGGCTTAGGGTTGGAGGTTTAGGATTTAGGGTTTAAGGTTTAGGATTTAGGGTTTAAGGTTTAGGATTTAGGGTTTAGGGTTTAGGATTTAGGGTTTAGGAATTAGGGTTTAGGGCGTAGGAGGGAATGGGGGAATGGATTATAGGGATCATTATTTGGGATTATATAGGGACTACCATAGGGATCCATTCCCCCATTCCTTACTAAGCACCAGGGAGTCTTTGTCATGGTTTAGCGTTTGGGGTTTTGGGAGTCGGATTTAGGGGGGATTCTATAGTCCTTGCAGGTTATATGGAATTCTGTTGGCTTCAGGATCATTTGGGGATTATGTTGGGAGCCCATTTGAGAAGTAGACTTAGGGTTTTGGGGGTCTAGGGGCATACTTATGATTAAGGGAAGTTTCAATTAAGAAAAAGTAGACTCGAGGTTTTAGGATCTAGGGGGGGAATAAAGGGGCTTCTTATGTTTTTTTTGAGATTAAGCGGCGTACGGGTTCAAGGTGATTAAGGGATCAGGGTTTAGGCTACAAGGGATGTGGGTTTAGGGTTTGGGGGGGTCACCAGGTGGGTATCCTGACATAAGGCTAGTATAAGGCTCATATCGGGAGACCAAGAGTAGATAAAGGCCAAGTAACGCAGTTTGAGCGTTTGGGGAATAGGGTTTAGAGTTTAGGTTTGGATAGGGTTTACATGGGGGGAACTACCCACCCGAAAATTTGTGAAGATATCAGGGCTGCCTTAGGAAGTTTAGGGTCTAATAGGGATACGATGCTAAGTGAGGAGCAAGAGGACAATCATATGGAGAATGTAGTGTTTTTAACGGGGATACTAAATATTCTTTGAGGGGTTATAGGGCTCAGGGTGCAGGGTTTGGGGTTCACCGTTTAGGGTTCAGCATTGAGGGTTCAGCGTTGAGGGTTCGGGATTTAGGGTTTATGGCTTTGGGTTTAGGGCTTTTATGGTTGCATCGTGTCAACAGGATACTGCAGTCCCCAAAATATAGAATTGTTGTGTTCGCCTACATTGAATGATAGAATAAGATTCATTCTTACTTGATCAGCAAGAACAAAAGCAAAACTTACTGGTTGCTAGCAAGGAATAAGGGAATATAACCCCTAAATAATCCCTGTATAATATGTTCCCATATTCTCAATTACCTCTAGTAAGACTAAAGGGCTACCCATCTTTCGGACAGGTTGTCTAGCAAGGTTTTTAGAGAGATTCCAGTTGCAGGGACGGATTTTGGGCTTGAGGCCGAGTAGGTTGGGGGTTGGAGTCTAGGGTCCAGAGGGTTTAGGGTGTAGGGGAAAAACCTCATATGGATACAGCTGATTATTCAGCCTAACTTTGATTTTGTTGTGCCCTAATCATGTTCCTAAGGAACTTCCGACTTCTGAGTGTAAGGGCGCTTCAGGCAACCACCCACCAAAGATGTTCCACAGGACCCTGAAAAGGTTCATAGCCTCGAGAGACCGCCGCATGGGATGTCTTCTTCCATTTTAGAAGATTGTTCAGCATGACCCCATTACTACATTAGGGAACCTAGGGGACTTTTGGGAAAACTCATTTTTGGGATCTTGGCCTGGATTGGTGGTACCGATACGCGATGTTCCTTCACATGCCAGAACCCTAGTACACAGTGGGACATGCACGCCTCTAGAATCTTGTTTCACAAGCAGTTCCCCACAAGTGCTCAAGAGCAAGGTCATAACCTTGATGGGAGAAATCCTCCACCACCCTGACTCCTGAACCCCAACAGACTTAAGAATGATATTACCCCATTGGGGTCATATTAGGGTTATATTAAGGTTATATTGAGATAATGGAAAATAGAACGGAATTTACTATTACTGTCCTATTATTGTCCTAAACTTCATGAACCCCCTGCAAAAGAAAGGTATGCTCTATCTACTGTTCAGTGTGGATCCTAAACCTATACCTATGCCTCATAGGAGAAACCTCGATATACTTGATGGCATGCCCTGGATTGGTTTGAGGTTTAGCCCCTGAACAATAAGCCCCAAGTCCTCAAACCATTAGCAGTCTACCCCCATGCGCATGTACGACACATTTTGTATATAGTAACTTTCAGTTTCGTGGAAACCCTTAAAATGCTTGAGGCAGCTGTTGCAGTTCCTGCCCGGGACTTGCGCGAAGGGTTTGTCATTTGTTTCGGAGTGTACCCTCCCCGACATTTACATGAAACCCCATATGAGCTATAGTCTACACTCCTAGTATCCCCCTTGATAACCCCTATATAGTCCCTTTGCAATTCCCTTTAGAACCCGCTTTAAAGAGCTTAGACTATAGCTCATATCATCCCTGCCCCCAAAGGATCCAAAACATGGAACCCACTCAAAAGTGGGCCCACTACAGCATTGGGAATGTAAAGGACTATTGAGAGGCTTCATGTTTTTTTTTATCCTTGACGGGGTCAGGGGTAGCGTTTATAGGACCATCTTTATGGTTAGTTTGGGGAGGGCAGGATTGGGTGGTTTTATAGGTTTTCTCTGCTTGCGATACCTTTGGACATTTGGGGAGCCCCGTTTCCTCTGGGGTGTAGGATTTGTTGCATGCAGGTTTTGCCCGAACGTGTGTACCTCTGCAGATCCATGCATTAGATTGCAGGCTTGTATTGGTTGGATACTGCCCCCACTCTGTAACCGTTGGACATTATTAACAATATGGCTATCCATAGCCCTTAATATGACCCCTAATAAAGACTGTTACAGGGAGCGGGCAGTGCCAAGGTATTGGCTTTTGAAAGTTCGGACGCAATAGGGCTCCAGGGGCACTTGGTGGAAAAGCAGGGCAGGGGCTCAAAGGCCATGATACCTTCAAGGGGTGGTTTTCAGCTTGTCTAGTCCTTCCATGATTCCGTCTTTCATTTTATATGAGCCTAAACTCCTTGGAAGGGGTCAGACAGGGGATTATATAGGGGACTACTACAGGGGTTACTAAGGGGGCTACTAGGAGTTTAGACTACAGCTCATATGTTCCGATGCGAAGGAGTCTGTCCCACTGTAAGCTTCGCTTGACCTTATTTGGTCCAAAGTGCCGGAGTCCGGAAAATCCTATGTTGAAGTGAGGTTAGCATGGGGGAGGCCCTTTCTGGGGGAGTTCCTATGTTTGGGTCAGTCTCTTAGCGTCGCTCATGTTGGAAACTGCTGCGTTGTCGTCTTAATCCCCTCCCTAATCATCGCACGCCCTCCTGCTTCCGCAAGAACAAAAACTTGCACGAAAAAGAGTAGTTATATGTTGAGAACGTTTATGGTTGGAGGTGGCTTTATTCTTTGGTCCATAGGTTCCATCAGGACGAGGCTTGACTACGTTGCATTTGGAGATACTGATCCTTAAGAGGGTCCGCTATGTTTTGGTTGGTTTTGGATGCTTGTAATCCCTAAACCCAAACCCTAAACCCTAAACCCTAAAAAGTACAGCCTGTTTGAGTTACGTGTGAAGTTGCGTCTGGCGCAAGGAGGTATCCCATGTGGGCTCATTGTAGGCTGGGCGTATATTACTATCTAGGGACTTTAGGAGGGACCCCTAATAGGGACTCTTAATCCTATTACCATATATAAGCCTTATTTAGTCATTATATAACCCCTATATCCTCAGAATGTCCCCATATTAATCCCCATAAGCTACAAGGGTCCTTATTAGGGTTCCCTCCAGAATCCCTTAGATACTAGCCAGGGAGATCCTTGAGAGCTAGAGACCCCGGGGCTCCTTTGTAACATTATATGAGCTATAGTCAAAACTCCTTAAACGGGGTTATATAGGGGATTATATAGGGGGACTGCTATGGGCTTATTAAGGGGGATACTATGAGCTTAGACTATGGCTTGTATTGCTAAAAGAAGTACAATAATAGCAGGAGTCCTTCTTGCGGGCTCTGTCCTGTCAGAGGTCTCCTAGGAGTCTATCGTCATTATTCAGCTTAGATTTTAGCTTGCATTTTAGAGGGTTTAGGGTTATAGAGTACAGTTTTATCCGTCTTTTAATTGTAGCATTTTCCAGGAAGAGCATATTTCTCTTGCATCCGCCGCACCAAAAGCATCCCTGGCACGGTAAAATAGGACTGAGCAGGTCCCCACATTTGGGTTCCTAGTTTCTTATATCAATTCCCAAGTCGTCGCTTAATTTTTCAAGTTTCATGATGCTTCAGAATTATTCAACCCACTTAGGATTTAGGGCTAAGGCTAAGAGAATTTAGAGTGTTACAGGGTTTCATTTCGGCTCAAATAAGGACTTCCAAGTAGGGACAGCTTAGTTTTCTAAGTGATGGCCTGACGTTGGAGAGCTGCTTGTGCGCATTGGCGCCCATGGTCTCGAATCCATGACGTCCCTCTTCTGCTCCCCTGCCCTATTCCCCCCCGCTACATGATGATACCATGTTGAGGTGGAAGATTCTTCAGGGGGATGTCCCTATTCTGCTCTTTGGAGCAACAAGAGGGTGGAGATATGTGAGCTCAAATCACGATTGGAAACTCCAGGGGTTTCGAGTAACTTTCCTCAAAGGGTTTTATTAAGGGGCTGTTATAACTCCTATTATTTCTCGTGATAGCTGCTACTGTAAGGGGGAATTGACCTCAGGTTTAGAGTTTAGGGACGACAAGGCCAGACCAGGAAACCTGATTGTGAGACAGCCGAAGGGGTAGTTCCCAAAATTAGGGTTCTGGGTTTAGGGTTTAGGGTTTAGGGTTGTAAAGGGGTATAGAGGGATTATGTAGGGATACCGGAGAAGGAAATGGAAGCTACAATTTAGGGTATAGGGTTAGGGTAGTTCCAAAAAAATTAGGGTCCCAGGTTGGTTCCCCGAAATATTAGGTGCTGCAATGTAATCTATAACCAAAAGGGGCCCATAATTTCGAGAACAACTCGAATGAATGAGCCAGCATTTGTTCTCAGAGATGCAACCTCAATCATGCGGGGGTTTCCATAAGTTTGGGGTGCCGTTTGAAGGGTACCTATCATACAAGATGCAGAAGTTTAAGGGGCATATAGGGGGACCCCAATTCTCGGAGACTACCATACAGGCATTCAGCAAAAAGTAGAATCCTAATTCTTGGGACACCCCAACGGGGCATGTGGTAGAAACTTGCGTATGCTCTGGTCAGGCAGGTTCCTCTAATCCCCTATATAATCCCAGTTTCCATTTCATTTTCCATTTTCTTTTCCATTTGATTCTCCATTATAGTAGGTACCCATAGTTTTGGGAAACCGTCTCAGGAGCTTTCAGGTGGGGAGCTTGCTCCAGAAAAAACGTTACATGGGCCCGTATATGCTAGACCTCTTCCCCATGTAAGCCTTATGCAAGCGTTTTCGCCTGGCAACTACCCACATGAAAGACTTTCTCAATGTTGGGTTACAGGACTAGTGCTGAATATTCCTCGCAGTTTTGCATTTAGCGGCTCGTTTGGTGCTGAGCTAGAGTCCCCTAAGGAGGCGAGGTATCAGGTAGGCTACTTGCAAGTTGTACTTCAAACGGGGCACGTAGCACATCATAGTTCTGGTTATGTAGTCTCCTACCTAAACCCTAAACCCTACATCAGGTCCATGTGTCTCGCGGTGGCCCTGTTGAGTGGCGAAGCCGTGCAGATGACTGTCGAAACTGACACGACGATTGCACAGCTGAGACGCAAAGCCCAGCAGCTTAGCATTGTCTTACTTGGAGGGTCAGGGGGACTTAGTAAGTAGGTTAATAATTGGGATAACTGGGGTTACTATCTTGGTTATAGGGGTTATTAACCTACTTACTGAGTGTCCCTGACCCTCCAAGTACTGGTGGTCAGTAGGGAATAAGGGGCCAGGATCCCTGTATAGCATATTCCTTATTTCCTACTACCGGGTTATGATATGTGCTGGGTCAAAGTTGGCATGCTTTTGTGTTTCATACTAACTCCCGATTAGGAGCACTCAGTTTCAGATTTCTTCGTAGCCCAATGTGGAGTCAGTTGAGTTCAGAGCTAAGGGCTTCAGGTTTTCGGTTTAAGTGTGTAGAGTTTAGGGCTTAGGGTTTAGTGTGCTTCAGGTTCAGGGCTTGGGATCTAGAGCTTTGGGTTTTGGGTTTTATGGTTTGGGGTTACGTAAGCTTTCTGGACACTTCTTTCGAAGTTTTGCAGAGTTTTGTCAGAAGGGAGTTTGCCAAAACGACTCCTTAAAAGAGCCTTGTACCTTTAGGATTCTGGGTATTGGGCTTAGATTTTGGAACAGAGAAGGCTCATTTGTGTAAGAGGGCCGCGTAAAGATTCGAGTGAAGACCTCCACCACTCACTTTTTTAGAGTTGTTGAACAAATTCCCTCCCACACCCTGAATTTACAGGGACCCTACTGGGAACCCCAAACAGGGAACTCCAAGAATGTAGTAGGTATATAATAGGAATATACCTACCAGGGTCCTCATATTCCATTATATTCCTGCCATATTCTTGGGGTTCCCTATTTGGGGTTCCCAGTAGAGTCCCTTTAGAATTCATGGGCTTCCGAATTCCTACCACCTCTGCTTAAACTATCTCCCCCCCCAGGTTCCTTCTTAATGAAAGTTATCTATGGACAACTGAAGCTCATTAAGTCTAAGTAAGGGGAAACCTAAGGCGGGCAGTTTAGGTGGAGTTTGTAAGGCAACCCATGATAAATCCTAAGCCATGAACCCTACAACCTACAATCTCAAATTGTTCAGGAAAAAGCTGCGGAAAGGGCAAGGCGTGTTGCTCAAACCTTCTGGAGCCTTTGGCCTCCTATTTGGCTTTTTTTAAATCATAAAAAGGTGCTTCTGCATTCGCGTTTAGGGTCATTATCGCTGAGTTGGTTTGTCATCATGTGTGTTATTGCTGTTGCTCTGGCTATCTCTGTGACTATGCTGTTTTTTGTTTTTTAGTGCTGCTCTGCACGGGCCAAAGAAACGGGCTTGAGATTGGCTAGGTCTTTCTGAGTGTACACTGGAACCTTTCTTTGAGCGAGCGCCACGGTTATGCCAGGAGATTAAGTGCCAGTGTTATGCAGTGTGCGATTGGGAGGAAAGTCCCGGAGAGTCTTATCTCCTGTCTAATCGAAGTGCCAAAGCGCCACGGGCAGCGTTGGAAGTTGCTAGGAAGTAAGGTCCCTGGTGTACAGCTCAGTTTCTCGCGGTGCGGTATAAGGACCCGAAACAGCAGCGCCAGCGATTCTGCAGTCAGTGAGTCAGTTTGTCCTGGACTTACTTGCAGCCTTTCCTGAACCTTCAAACTACAAAAGGTCACCTTGCACCGTAGCGTTGCCTCAGCAAACCCGTGTTGCAGCAGTACTTGGCAGTACCCATGCAAAAGAGACCAAGGCCGACAACATAGAGAGAGGGAGTGATTGTATACGATTCCTCAGACTGGCCCTTCTCGAATCTTGACGTAGACCCGCATTCTCCTTATGATGCCCATCTGTCACCAGTTATCGGTACGCGTGTTTTAGAGACATTCCATCTCAACGTTATCGGCGAATGAGAAAGTTCCGAACATGTCCTGTATAAGCCTGAAACGATTATCGTACAATCTTCCCCAAGTCCTTTTTTCCTTTTCAAACTTAATCCCCCGTAATTGAGTGGATTTCAGGACAAATCCGATAATACCTGGACCCCTATACGCGCAGATCCCAAGACCCCTCTAGACTCATGAGCCAAGTCCTGGGAGTTGTAAGGAGAAGAGTTGGACCCAACAGCTACTGTTTCGTGGACATCTTTGGAGAGCCATTTGGGTAGGGTTTAGGGTTTGGGGTTTAGGGTTTGAGGGTGGTTGTCAAAATTATGGTCCCTTGTTGAGTCCCTATTATAGTACGGCACCTCATAGTACCCGAAAAGGGACCATAATGTTGACAACCACCCATTTTGTTTTTGCGGATGGTGGCTTTCTATCTTGCGTTTCAGAGAGATTTGTGGTGGTGGTTGAGGGATTGCAAAATCTTGTTGTAGGGTTTCGAAGATTTTTTAAGGGGTCCGAGCATGGTGGAAGCTGTATGAGAAGATGGAAACTCCAGTTTAAGGGTTTGACCCTTCACTGTATGATCCCACATATATATATAGATATGTATAAATTATAAATAACATGGAATTTACTCTATTGGGGTAGATGTATACTGTATATATACATATACCTTCAAGCCAGGGTTTGGGCTTTACGGGCTTAGGCTAGCTCTGGACCGAAGGACCTCAAAAGGCAGGCTTGAACCGGCTTTGGCATGAGTCCCTGACCAAGCCTAGACAAACGCTAAGCCTTAAACCCTAAGCCCTAAACAAAACCTGAACCCTAAACCCTATTGGACTTCCCAGCCCCAGAATCCTGGTAGGGTTACTTGAGAAGGGCAAGGCCAACTATCCCCCACTCAATGTCTGCATTTAAAAAAAAGCACTTTCCTATGCCCTATTTAGACATGTGGGGCCCCTGGAGCCCTCTTCTAGGAACCCTTAGAAGGGACTGTCTTCTGGAAGCCCTCAAGTGCATCTTCCTGTTTTGCCAGATCTTGCTCGCACTTGCAATAATTCCGCAGCTAATAGCTAGCCTGAAGCGCTAATTCCTTGTGCTTAGGGAAGAGCTGGGCAGTGGATTCTAATTACAACCCTAAGGGTTTGGGGTTGAGGGTTAATTTCCACATACGCCCCTGCAGTGGCAAGACTCAGTAAATTTGTTCACTCGTCCTCTCTGAATGGGCGGCTATTCAGGAAGTTTTGGGGAACACAGTTGGGAAGTCTGAGGGGGGTCAGTAACTCCGGGTTTTCCCAAAAAATGACGATACATGGTGTTTTGGGTTCTTTTTTGGGGGTCCCCCTATTCATAACTATGGAAACTACCGAGTAGCGAAGCAATAGAGAAATTGGAGCAGAATTCTTAATCTGGCTACTATACTCCCAATCTAAAGTAAGATCATACCATTTCATTTTTCGGGTTATAGTATTGTAGTCAAAAAGATGTAAACTTACTTAGTGCAAAACACAAAAGCCATCCCCTTTCAGGGTTGATAATCCCTTCATACTAACATCAAAAGCCTCCCACCCCCGACATTCAATATAGCCCCCAATATATAAAGTCTCTTACGGGGGATATACAACATTAGGCGATGCGGGGGGGGGGGTTCAATGTAAAGCCCTCCACCCTAATCCCTAAGTCCCAATCCAAAAGTCGTAATCCCTAAGCCCTAATCCCTAAACCCTAGTCGCCTTGTCTCCTTAGGATCCATACATATTCTTAGTGTTCCTAAGCGAGCCCTCCCTACACTCCAGACCCCCAACCGTGCTTGTATTCAGAAATCTGGGTTGTTGTTATGGAACCTAAATTAAGTTACCATAATGGGTATACGTAGCAATTAATATGGTTCCTCCATACGGTAACTTAAATTAAGTTCCTTAAATCCACATATTTTCCCAGTTTCCATTTGATTTTCCATGTTCCTTTCCATTTGATTCTCCATCATAGTGGGATAATATCCCTAAATCCTAAAACCCATATTATACCCCAATGATACGAGCATCACCCTGGAAATTCCACAACTGCAGGTGCTTAGTGCCAACTTGCAAGATGGGGATACTCTGACTCTCCAACTCAAACCGGCCCCTTGCCTCGAACAGGATTTAAGGGTTAATGGTTGAGTACTGCTCCCACCCAGTAACAGTCTATGCTAGGGGTCATATTTAGGGCTATATATAACTACATCATAAATATTATCCAACTGTTACTCAGTGGGGGCAGTAGCCAAGTTAATGGGTTAATGGGTTTAGCTTGCTTAGCCAATAGAAGACCGTTAACCTTTTTGGGCTTCCTTTTCAAATCTCTATACTAAAGTTTAAACTTGTTGAGCCCTGGTTTTTTGTGGAAGAGAGTTCGGGTTTAGGGTTTTGCTTAACAAGTCTGCGTGGTAATCGGGGTTGAGGATTTAGGGTTTGCAGGTAGGAAGTCTACTTGGATGTAGGGGATAAGGGTAGTAGGTCTATTTCGTAACAGGGGTTTGACGGCTCAGGGTTTCGGTTTGACGGTAGTAAGTCTATTTAGTCATATGGGTTGAGGATTGAGAGTTTAGGGTAAGAAGTCTACTTGGTGCTAGGGTTTATGGCGTTTATGACCGGGATTGTTGGGTATAGTGAGTAAACCGAATAAGTGAAAAGAGCCTCCGAGCTCAGTATACCCGCACGCTTTTGGTTCAGGATTTTGAGGCCCTTGGGGGTTCAAAAAAAGCTTTAAAGCTTTGAGGCTGTTTAGGCTAGCAAGTTGGAAGATGGCAAGTTCCCGTTTGGTTTTCTTTTGGGAATCTAGAGAAAAGGCGGGCGTCAAGAATATACTGGTGATTTCATGCGGCTCAGATGTTTTCGAAAATGGTCTCTTTTTGCATGAAAGCCGTACTTGTTTCGAGGCACCTTTGCATGAGTGCTCGGCTGAAGGAAGTTCTGAAATTTCCTTCTGGCGTTTTGGGGAAGCAGTCCTTTCATCTTGCAAGCACTTGGTGCTCTTTTCTTGGATACCGGGGACGGAGCCCGAACCTTGGAGAAGCACGCGGCAAGCTTTGGTTTCATCTAAGACCCCAGTTACGGTAAGGGTCTCCACAGGTGCGGGCTCCCATTCTTGGGGGGTTCCATGAAAAGGGATGTGGTATATGCGTCGTATTGAGGCTCCCCTCCTCATGGAAACTGCCATTTCATGGTGTGGTCAAGGAAGTCACAAAACCTAAATCAAAAACCCTGACTCCTGTAATCTTATACCCAAATCCCTAACTGCTGGACCTTAAATCGCTCTCCGATGCCTGGACAGAGGAGAAAAGGTCCGGTAGAAAAAAAACAAAAAAAGACCTAAGACACTTAGGATAGTCCGCCTTAAGCACCATCAAGATGAGGTCCGCATTGCAGCATCTGATTCCGCGTTTGCCGCCATTCTGACTGATGGCTCCGTGGTGGCCTGGGGTGAACCTTTGCCGCTGGGCTTTTGAGGTTTGGGGCTTTAGCGTGGCTCAGGATCAACATGCCTGTGGCAAGTGACAGAACGTTAAGGGTTTAGGGTCCCAAAAAGGTGCACCCCGAAAACAGGAAATCATGAAGAACAAGATCCTTAACAAGGGGCTTAGTTTCAGCGTCACTGCTGGGGCTTCTTGCGAAAGCTTCTCGAAGCGAGAGGCACTCTCAAAACTGGTTTGGGGAATCTTTCCTGGGGCAGCCTGATTATAATAACCAAGCAAAAAGATGCGCTGCAGGGCCCTTATGTCATTGAAACCTAAACCCTAAATCCTAAACCGTAAACCCTAAATCCTAAACCCTAAATCCTAATGCCCAACTTCCGGAACCCCTCCTCACTTCCAAGGGAGACTAGAAGGTTCCAACACAGAGCGGGGTGTCCTTAAAGGGGTGGGATCCTAAGATTAGGCTTTAGGGCTTAGGGTTTTTGGTGACAAGCTGTTTAGGGTTGGTGTCCCTAAAGGGGCGGGGATCCTAAAACAAGGGTTGGTAACAAGCTATTTAGGGATTAGGGTTTTCAAGGTTGATATTTGTCATTCCATGGGCAGGATTCCTATGCTCGTTTTGGTTTGTACTCGCGGACGGCTATTGAATATAGGGCAACTGCCGGAGGGAAGCTTCATACCCCGTGTTCTGCTCTCAATAACCTTAAACAACAGCCTAGTATAACTTCTCATAACCTTATACAGGCTCTGTATACCCCTTTATATACACTCCTCGATGAGAGACTGCTCTTTTTGAATGGCCTTTCGTTGAAGCACACACGTGGTACATTCAACTCTACCCAGACCCTTGAAGGATCTAAACACACGAACCGCCAACTTGACCCAAGTACTACAAAGGGGACCCTGGGAGACTAGAGGGTTTAGGGTTGAGGCTGCAGTGTTTGCATCCTTTACGAGGTCTGGGTAAACCCTTCCAATCTGGGTGGTTCTTCTGACGCCAATATATGTTGACCCCACTGATTCCGCGGAAGATTTTAGGTGAGTAATCTGTGGGCCTAGGAGCTTACCTATATGACGGTACTAGGTTTCTTGGATAATTATGGTATGTGTCTTCGCAAAGACTTCACAATCATATTTGTAGCAATTCAGGCTTCCACAGTACTTTCCTCCAGGTAAGCCCTATATACCATGCGGTCAATCCTCACTCCCCCCATAAACGCCGTATGTACACCTCATGTGCAGGTACCCATCTGGTAGAATACTGGAAGAATGCGTGTAACCCCTACGTGAGGCGAATCCCACGAATCTCCTTGGTGCTTCGTAAGTTATCAGGCACCATATAGGGACTACTGCAGGGATCCATTCCATACTAAAAATAGGGTAGTATCGAAAATACCGAGTCTGTAACGTAAATTGCCTTTATGTGCCCTACTACACTATGCTTCTGCAAATACGTCCCTATACCCTGTGCCCCAACATGTTATACTCCTGCAAATAAGTCCCTGAACCCTATGCCCTAACATGTAATACTCCTGCAAATAAGTCCTTAAACACTATGCCTTGATATACTACACGTCTGCAAATAAGTGCCTAAGTCCCTAAACCCTAAACTCCTACATAAGCCCTAGATCTTAAACAAGTACCCCCCTCTATTTTCTGGAAACCCCAAAGCCCTAAACCCTAAATTCTGAACCCTAAAGCCCTAAACATCTGGTTCCGAGGTATGGGGGTGACTGCAGTGAAGTCCAGGAGTACTGGTTCTTGAACTGATGCAGGGGATTCACAAAATTAGGGGTACATTTAAAAGGGCTATAGAGGTTTCATAGGGGAATGTAGGGGTATATACTGGTATATAGGGTTTAAGATCTAGGGTTTCCCAAAATTAGGGGTCCCCATAATAAGGCCTTATAGCATTTTGGGGTCTACATGTGGGTACCCTATTCATGGGATTAGCTTCCAGGGTTTAGGGTGTACGATATAGGTATGGAAATTAGAGGATGTAGGGTATAGGCTTCGGGCTGACGGCTTTTGATTGATGACTAAGGTTTTTTAGAGTTTAGGGATTAAGGTTTAGGGTTCAGGGTTCGGGGGCATGTTTATCTACTGGTCAGAGCCATTTTATGAAGGTATGGTTGAGATCCCCTTCCCTGGCGCCCCTTGAACCCTATGTCTGCCTCCCTTAAACCCTAAAGTATAGGGGCCTCCAAAGTATTTTTTTAATTGTTGGTTACCATAACCCCAATAACAACCAAAAATTGTAATTTTCAGTGGTGTTCTGAGGCCAGTTTAGCTTAATTAGATCATAAGCCTGCATCCATCCCTAGCCCTAAACCCTTAACCGTGTGATGCTCAACCGGATCGCTGCGAAAGGAACAGCTGGTGGATGTACAGAACATCTTTGCATCCAGCGGAGGCTTCGTGGCGCTTCTGGCGGATGGTTCAGTAGTGCTCCTGGGACTCCAGTATCCCCCTTAATATCCCCTATAGTGGTCCCCTATATAATTCCCTATATAACCCCCTTGAAGGAGTTTAGACCCTAAACCACGGACATCCATGAATAAGATCGCCTAAAATACCCCGGAGTATGCTTTTGATGCTACATGGGTCTTACTGTGGCTTGCATTGGGGGATCTACTTGTTAGATCCTCCCAGCGGGGTCCTGGAAAGTCTGATTGGTTCTGGTTGGGGGAGCCTTTTTTAAAGGCTACAACGCATTAAGATTGTGCTATTCAGCAGTTATTGTATGTAACCGGACTCCAGGATTTTAGTCAGCCATAAGCTTAGGGTTTGGGACTCAGGGTTCAAGGTTTAACGTATGTTGTGGCAAAGGCCTGCATTTGAGTAGCTGGCGAATTCCAGGAAAACTCAACCTCCTGTTGAACCGATTTGCTCAGCGTTGTTGCCAATACGTTGGAAAACATCAAGGGTTTTTATTTTAAAAAACAGGGTTGTTATAAGGACCCTGATGCTTACTAGAACTTCTGGGAGTGGTCTTAGCCGTCAAGGGCAAGAATTTGGATTCTAGAGGGAAAACCCCAAGTTGAAGCCGGATGACATCCTGTGGTCTCTTACAGCTATTTCTGAGTTTTGGTTAAGGAACTTTTCGAATAATTTCTATAATAAGGAGACCACTATGTTCACGAGTTACCCATAGTATGGTAACTTAAGCTAAGTTCCTTAACAGCAACCCTGATTACTCCTATCGATAGGATTAACTTTTCGTATGTTCATCTCAAAGTTGCCTGAGGCCCAGATAAAGTTGGCGCTGGACACTGCTTCATAACGACTACAGCGCGGCTCATGATTTTGTTGTATGTTGGGGTACATAGGTTTCAGGATGTCACAAAATCAGGGTATGTGGTGGGTATATTGTGGAAAACATAGGGAACCTCCTAAATCCTAAAACGCGTATCCATTGCCTGATTTCCTACTGACCACTAAGTGTTCCGAGCCGTCCGAGTCGACATGTGATTACCCTTAATGGGGTCTATAGGGGTTATATAGGGGTACTTAATTTGCGAGTGCCTATAGTAGCCCCATGGGCCTAGGTCATGGGGCGGTATTCCTAGCTGCCCTCGCGCGCTGGCCGATGCTACTTTGCTGGTCTTTGCGTTCTTCTCGAAACGACAAGTGGTCACCTGGGAGTTTCTCAAAATGACCCATTATTTAGAAAGAATGGCAAAAACTGAAACTACTAGCATCGGGTATGTATTGGGGCTACAGTAGGGGATAAAGGTACATATTTTTGGAGCTATAGTCTAAACTCCTTCAAGGGGTTTATATAAGGGATTATATAGGGTTATATAGAGTTTGGTGTTCAGGGTCTAAATCCCTCAACAAGATTATCTGCGGGGAACTATTATAGAGGTTTTCAGGGGGGATATTACGAGTTTAGACTATGGCTCATACGTAGTCCTTCAGGGGTTCCACAGAGTCCCTTTGCCACCTCCACATGAATCCTTGTGTAATTTCTAGGTATTCCTGCAAATCCCAAAGGGCCCCAATTCTGAGAAAAAGCAAGGTGAGGATAAGCCTGCAGATGAGATCCGGAAGCCTATACCCTACATCCTAAACCCTCAAACCCTAAACTCGACACGTGTTTCTTTACTACACATCTGGACTGTAGTGGACTGTAGACAGGGTAAACTGTAACAGATAAAGCGCTTGAATGCTCGAAGGGGAAGCTTTTTTCAGGGTTCCCTAAACCCTAAATCCCTAAATCCCTAAACCCCTTAAAACCTAAATCCCTAAATCCCTAAACCCAAAACCCTAAACCCTGAATCGCTTTGGGTTCATGATTCCTCTGGTTCTGATAACCCGTACTACAAAAGGCAGCCAGATATGCGGCAAACAGTGTCATGATACACTTACGCCTTTTCCACGAGTGATCGTAAGAACTTTCTTATTATTTCATGAGATAAACGGCAGACTTTTCCTTTTGAGAAGAAATGTGGCAAATTGGATATCTAGTGAGATTGTCCTCCTTGAGCCCTTATATACTTCTAGGATGGTATACCGCAAAACCCTGTTCCACTGATCTATCATATCAATATGATCGAAATGCAATCCAACAGCGGGCCACACAACTCCCTCGTAATACCCACGTATCCCTAGCTTGTACCCTTAGGTTCCCCAATGGAACCCCAAATTTTGGAAAGCTTGCGCACAACCAGGTGTTGCATGTTCAAAGTACTTCGACCACATGTGCGGCCACGTCACGGGACGGAACCTTAGCGACTAAGCTGCGATTGATGTGGGAGTTTCCCAGGGTCCCTTCATTTTGAGCAGCGCGCCAATGCGAACGTCTTTACTACAAACTGTGCAATTTAAAGCGACCTCACCCCACCTCACCCTAAATGGTAGTTTATTTAGGGAACAGTTGCACCATGGCTTCAAATTGGGAACTGAAATTATTCTAAATTGCCCTGTACAAAGGCCATCGTAGTTGACACATTCATCCTGGGGATATTCTCACGGTGTCTCCGAATAAAACCCCAGGGCTGACCCCAAGATTTCAGAAGATCCCTGTATCCTCAGGTTTGGGGTTTAGGGCTTAATGGGGTTTAGGGTTTATATAGGGTTTAGTGTTTAGGGCTTCCTTTGAAAACCCTGCACGCCCTCACAGAAGAAACGCATTATTTGAGAAGCTCTTCACATCGCCTAAAGGTGGCATGGGACAACGTGGACCTCGAACGCATCACGCGTCACTGGGTTGCGGCTAAGGAATTTAAGTTAAGTTGCCATAACATGGGTATATAGTAAACTCCAGGGTTTCCGACTATATACCCAGAATATGGTAACCCTGAATCCTACATACCTATACCATGGTCGCTTGCTTGATGTCAGATCCCTAAGCGCAACCCAGGTCAACAGAGTGGAGTTCAACAGGTTCAGTCTTCCCTGGGCGCCTGGCCGGGAAGGTAGGACTCCACACGATTCAAGCAGCGGTTTAGGGTTTTAGGGCTTTAGGGTTTAGGTTTGAAAGTTTTAGGTAGAGAATATTAGGCTTTGCATCTCAGGGGTTCAGAGTTGTTTGAGTTTGGGCGGCGTTTTTAGATTCCTGCATGGGATTCGGTTAAGTTTACCTAAACCCTAAACCCTGAGTGTTTGGGATTGTTCAAACTTCGCGGGCTGCCCATCGCAGGTTAGGGTTTATGTTAACCTTAAATCCCTAAACCCTCAATAGTAGTTTCCATTTTCTTTTCCATTATCCCTATATCCCTACGTAATCCCAAAATCTTCGAAGGTTTACCCGGCAGGTTCACTTCCGGGAACGCGGGCTTCCAGGTTTCGTGCTTTTAAACGGTTTGGACCCCCAACCCCAGAGCCCCAAAAGAATCCAAAAAAATAGAACCTCCTAATGATCCCCTATTTTCCCCAACGAGGTAATGGGCTCATATTTGGGGGGGTTCCATTTTTTGGGATCCTCTAGGGGGTCTGGGACTTTGCAAACAGAAGCGCCCAGGTGCTTTCGCTGCAATTCTGGATGCTGGTCTAATTCGAGAAGGGAATTAGGGTTTAGGGATTTAGGATTTAGGGTTTAGGGTTTAGGGTCTGGGGGGGCAGGAGTTTGGAGAGTGCAGGGTTCTGAGTTAAGGGTTCGAGGTTCAGTTGCAGGTCTGGGGTATTTGGAGGCGTTGATTCTTTGGAGTGTTGGCTGTTCTCTTTAGCTTCCGTTTTTCACTCGATTCTTCATTACTCTAATCCTAAACCCGAGATCCAAACCTTAAACAATTACTTCCATGTCATTGTCCATTTGCTTTGCTAAATGACTCGCCACGAGTACTGAGAAGTATTATAGGGTTTCATGGTTTTAGGGTTTGGGGTTTAGAGATTGTGGAGTTCATTAACAAAGTTGGTGATAGCCCCAGTGCGGTCAGCGTTCTAAGGCACGTCATATTGATGTTAAACACCCCTGGACACACTCAAATATTACATGGCACCCATAAGAGACGTCATATATCCGGGCCACATTTCATATTCGGGGCGGGGGATATTCGGGGTGGGGATGTGTAGAATTTGTATGAAGGAATTATTTTTTTGGTGGATCATAAAAGTGCAGCATCTACATGCATGCAGTTTGCCAACTTAGAAATATTCTCCCCAAATGCTAAACAGCCCCATCACGTAGTCTACAGAGGTTCAAATTAAATAGTTTGGGAGAACTACATGCCATTTCTGATTCAGCGTCTGTAAGATATTGGTGAGAAGAACTGTGCGATGCCAAATCCCGACAAATCCTAAAAGTAGGTGATGCAAGACCAATTTCCACATGCAAGACCCTTTTGTACTGCTTTTGAAAGACAATGCAGACTTCACATTGTCAGCACCATCCCATGTTTCTTACAAGGACCTTGAGATTCGGCGAAAGAGTGGATGTCCCCTGTCCCTAGAAAGTGTCTAAAGGTTGAGCAAGTCGGTTTTCTGGCATTCAAAATCCTGAGCCCACAGCCAACCAAGGAAGACGGATCAATTGCAACCTGGGGCAAGGTGCAGATCTTCTCCTCTTTGGATACCAGACTTGCTGAAAATGGGAATGCAGCACACCTTGAAATTTGGAAGCGTGAGGTTTGTCAGAGTCCTGCGTCTTTTCTTGTAGTTCTTGAAATGGGTGTTTTTCAGAAAAGGAGCCTTGCAGAATCCTTGAGCTTGACCCCTATAATCCAGAGTATTACCCACGTACTCCTTCACCCAAAACCCTAAACCGCAGGAAGCAGGATCCCTAAGTACCCGAAACCCCTAAACCCCAAACCCCTAAACTGCTATGACTGAGGCAGGGACTTGAAACGCGAAAGCTCTCCCATGTCCAAAGTTCATGCATGTCCGGGTATTTCTCTGAAGTTGGATCAAGGAGATACAGCCCTCCCATCCACAGAGCTTGCCCTTCTAATGCAAATGGAGCATTGCCACAGCAACCATAGGTCCATCATGGCTGCAACAGGAACTAGACCTCAGATGCACAGCATGCAAATCACAGCATGCATAGATACCTCACCATGCCGATGCCGATGCGATTGCTCGATCGTGCAAGTGCCCAGATTGAGCGACAGGCGTCCCGGCGGTGGTTAGGTATTTAGAGGTTGCGCGATTCCGATTTTTATTGTTGCTGCCACCATTGTCATCAGCGAAGTGTTCGCTTCATGTCTTGGCAGATTGCCTTCTTTGCAATCCGCTTGTCATGCTGAACATTCAAGCTTTGGAACAGTTGCTCACTTCATGCTTGCTTCCAATTTTCCAACCGATCGTCATGCAAAGGCCAAAAAAACGATGAGCAGCAAAAATGGCGGCAACGTCCAGCCCTCAACGCTTTGTAACTCCTGCAGGCAGTTTCCCACGAGGTTTGCTTTAAACCCTAGGAAGTCTTTGCCACACGTCGACAAGTCAATCTGCCCACCATCTCCTAAAAGCGGAAGCTCCCGCAGCCTGGCCTGAGCTAAGGTGTGGAGCTTCACGATGTTGCATGGTGCCAACAGCGAAGGATCAAGAAGCAGGACTGGACTGGACTAATGATTTTTTAGAGGTCGCTGCTTTCGCCTACCCAACGCCTGAACCCCCCTGCAGTGAAAGGACCATGGTTTTTCGCGCAGGGCCATTCTGTCGTGGTTTCTTTGGGGCCTTCAACCTGCACCACGTGCAGTAGCTTCGTTCGTTCAACACCTTGTGATCAGGCCATCCTGAAACATGGCGGCGACTCTCGCGTGCCCTGTGGGCTGTGCCGGAGGAGCAAGAGTGCCAAGCCTGAGTACACGTAACATGTTTGTTGGCACAGGCGACATGCCTCCAGAAACCAATTGCCAGGAGCGGCCCATGGCGACGCCGTCCAGAGAAAAAGATGGCTCACATCGCCGCTGATCATTCTTTTGGCGTGACCCTGTGCACTTCATGTTAGGTGCTTCTCAGGCAAAGCTTCACTTGCACCGGCTTCTGACCGCGCGGTCAGACAATTGCAAGCCTAGTGTGCAATTGGAGTGCCAACGAGTACTGTAGGAGTCAACTGAAATTGTGGTGGTGGCACAAGTAGAGTGCAGGTTTTCCAGCCTGCGCACACCAAGTTTTGCAGGAGCCTGTGGCCTCCAAAAACGGACCCCAAAATGAGTCGGTGTGAAGGAGGCCTCTGTAACCCTTGTTTGGGAGCAATAACTTTCAAACTTGCAAAGGGTTTATTGGCGTGCGTTTCAAGGTTGATGTCTCGTAGTGAAATAGATGGATGCTGGTTAGTTTGCCAAGGTGTACGCATGAAACCATGCTTTGCGCAGAAGAACAGCGAACGAGATAATGTACACAAGTTGAGGATGTTCACACGCAGCAATGACCCTGGTGTGGACCAAGCCGCTCCCCGTGGGCACAACGCGACACTGGCCACAGCCTCTCCCCGCAGCGCCGCTGTGAGGTTGTGCGACTTTGGGGTGATCAACGCACAAGAGCTCTCAGAAAGATATTGCACAGGCTCTGACAGTTTCCAAGCGAGGCAGTGGCCCTGGTGTGGACCAAGCAGCTCTCTGTGGGCAGAATGGCGATGGTGCAGGCGCCGATTTTGGGCGATCACCCGGAGGCACAGCACAGCAGCCGGAACCGGTGCCAATTCTGCTGGGCAAAGGAAACTTCGGCACGGTCTTCCATTTCACGTGGCCAGTTGCGAAGTAAAGCCTGCCCGCGCCGACGCAAAGGCGTCCAAGATGGAGCATGAAGAATCCGCGCACGTGGTGGAGCTGTACACTGGCCATTCCGCCACCGAAGCCCACGTGACGGCACGCTAGCAAGCTACATCACACGTGCAAGCAGTCACTTTGCTTTCAATGGTGCATGGTGAACTCACGCAGCAGCTTCTGTCCGAGGTGGCCTTCACTTACCTGTCGGCGTGGCGCTGCGCGATCTCAAGCGCGAAAACATGCCTTGGAGGAGGAAGCTGCATTGTAGGTTTTGGGTTGGCCAGCCATTTCGGACGCGGCAGCGCTTTCGCAACAGAGCGGGCAGTCAAAAAATGCGGAGCCTGCAAAAGTTTTCGCTTTCCCAAACACTAACCCCACCTGAGACCTAAGCCATAACACCGCCACAAAATTCTGAACTCCACTCAAGCTGCTTTCACATCCACAATCCTTCTTAAACCCTTCAAGCCCATAAAAAAACAGGCACAGCGCATCGCTGCCACCAACCACGCCTTTGCCGCCATCCTCGGGGATGGGACAGCCCTTGCATGGGGCAGCGCGCGTGCTTTTGCTAAGCGCCCCCGAGATGAGGGACTTTGGGTGTAAATGTTTTGTGGTTGAGTGGCTTTTAATTTAACAGGTTTTGGGTCTAAGGGAGATGGGGTCTCAGGCATTTAGGCTTTAGGGCTTAGTTCCCAATGCGGCGTCAATCAGCAGCACCCGCCTTCAAAGAAATGCAATCAAACAATACGGCTTTTCGCTTGCATGGGGGGATAGGCACAGGCAGTCATTTCTTCATGGCGCTGAGTGGTGCACACGCGTCGGCTTTTGTCTAGCCTAGAGCCACTGTTGCACTCGTGCCATGAAAGCTCCTCATGATATTCATCGGAACTTTTAGTATTCATGAGCCTGAGTCGCCGAAGGTACTCTCCTCGTACACTTGAATTCTATTTCTATCCACCCTATCCCCTGTTTTTCAAACCTTTCTTTGCTAACTCTAAACAGCAAACTGCTCGTCCTAAACCAAGAACTGTTCAAATCGCTAAGCACGCAGCTCAAGACTGTTTTACTTTCAACACCAAGCCCTAAGCCCTATAATCCCTGAGTCGCGGTTCTGTGATCGAGGATTTGGTGGGGACTGCAGCCTGGTGCAGCAACGTCTCAAGGGCGTGAAACACATCCAAGCCACGCAGGACGGGGGGCACGCGGGTAAGCATGTAGGGTTTTATGTTGTAGTGCTGCCGCGCCACTATGAAAATTCCCAAGCTTGAGAAACACCAAGCCTACAACATCTTAAAACGCAGTCATGCTTACCTGTCTTACCCATCGTGCACAAGCCCTAAGCTCTGGCGTATGGGCCCGGCCAGTGTCCAAAGACTGCCATAGTCACAAGGTTTTGACGTTGAGCGCTTGAAGAAGGTTGTCGAAATGATGACCGGTTTTGGATAACCTTGATTTACGCGCAGAAGCACCAGGATCCGTATCATTGCTACACTTTATGAGTACCCGATGAGGAACATGAAACATGGTTTTGATTTTCTTGTTTTCTTTATAAGGAATAAGGGAATACATTCCCTTAATCCATACTAACCCCCAGTAAAGGGGATAAAACGGTTAACTGAAAGCACGTCCCAGAGGCGGCCTTCGCTGCGCTCTTGGCCGATGGCTCTGTGGTAGCCTGGGGTAGCCCGGAAGCTGGTGGTGACAGCAGCTCCTAAGTTGCTTATGGTTGGAGGCCTACAAGGTTGTTGTCCAGGATTTTAAATCAAGTTACCATATTCTGGGTATATAATGCATAATGGGTTTCCGTATACACTAGCTTAGTTTTATTTCCTTAAAAGCAACCCAATCTAGCATATCGGGTTTTGGGGTTTATAATTTGGTGTTTAGGGTATAGCAAACCAACTTGTATGTACGTTTGAGCCCTACGAGAGTCCTCGTGGCATTGTACAAGTATCTCAACAATATGCAGGTGCAGGTTTGCAATCCTTGTCTGGTGATGTGGAAGCATGCTTGTTTTGAACAGAGTTTTGGCTGAAGATACATGTTATTCATAAGCAAAAAAGTTCTAATGTCTTTGTTTCTCCGAGATTCTGCAGTGCAGTATCCGTAGGACTTATAATCCCACTACCAGACCCCCATGACAGGTACCCCTGATTTTTGAGAAGCCTCCATATCTGTAAACTATATGGAGGGGACCGGATCATTGTTTTCTTGCGGACGGTAAGGTTACCACCTACGAACAGCAGGGGTGCATAGGAATCTTGTTGTAATTTTCAGGGTGCAAGATTTGGTGCGAAAAAACCTATGAGATGATGGGGTTGCACATCTTTTGCATGCGTCCTTCGCACTTGACAGCCGAGAATGATTTTTCTGAACCCCAAGAACTCGAAGGCACCAAGCATGAAAACATAAAAACAATGTCCCAAGCAGGATACATTCATGTCCATCAACGAAATCAGGGTCGAGAGGCGCCTGTAGAATCCCGTTCTAATCCCCATATGTATCCATGGATTTCCTAAGCGTCTCTCACATGACCCACCCACGAAACCCCTTGACCGGCAGCGCTTGGCCCTAAACTCACGAGTTCCCCTCTCCTTATACTACACCCCCAGATTTTTCCTCACGTAGGGTAACCAGAAAACCCTCAACCTATGAGACCTGGCTGAGGTTCCGTGCAACATGACTTGAAAAAGGTGACGCATATCCAGGCTCTCTGGCATCTGAGCTATGGTTTATAGTCCTGTTATTACCTTAATAGTAGAGAATCAAGTGGAAAAGAAAATGGTAGATGAAATGGAAGTTGGGATTGTATAATGTAGCAGTTTACATGGTTGAGGGGTACCAAGGATCCACGGATAGCACCCCATATAATGGGAGAACCAAATGGAAAGGAGAATGGAAAATGAAATAGAAGTATCCAGTGGTTTACAGGGATAAGATGAGCTACGGTCAATGTCAAGGTTACTAAGGGACCGTTAAGGGTAGGCATAAGGGCTCCTTTTGGTAGCTTCGTGCAATCCCAATATATTCCCTAATGGGAACCCATGTCCGTTGAGCACATAAGGAAATATTGGCTGTAGCTCATTTAGGGTTTGAGATTTGTGGTTGGACCATGTCCCTACTGCAGAAACCTGACTGATTACCCGTACTATTGATTGCGTCATCATCCAAAGTTTTATCAGCACATATCCTGAAACCCTAGCCTGATTATGTAGGCCACTACAGCGCGGTGTTTGGGGATTGGGCTTGCAGTTCGGGGGCTTAAACCCTGAACCCTAAACAGTAAACCCTAAACCGATTTCAGGGATCAGCGTGGCTGCAGGCTGTGAGAGGCGTAAGGTTGGAGATTGTAGGTGCCATCGACAGTAACAATGACTTACTGGATCTGAGTAAGACATACGGGAACATGCTATGGGGTTATATAGGATTATATTCCCTTATCCAATACTATCTAGGGATTATATAAGGATTATATCCCCTTATCTCATATTATCTTCGGGGTTATATAGGAAGTATATTCCCATATAGCCTACCCAGAACCAGTAAGATGAGGTGTAAAAGCAAGGTATAGTCTGAGCCAACTACAGGAGTGCAGTACCATGTAGGGACGTTGCATAAGCCCTGTATACCTTTTCTATGCGTTATAGTCTAAACTCCTTAAGGGGGGTTATATAGGGGACTACATAGGGGAGTATTGTACGGGCCTTTAAGGGAGATACTAGGAGTTTAGACCATAGTTCATATAACTTTCCATGGTCCTTATATCCCCTTGTACACCCCTTATACAAGCTCCCCCATTGGAAACTCCCCTGCTCTAGTTGGTCCTAATAGAGGAGGACCCAGATTGAAAGGCGGGACCCTCTTAGATTTGGGCGGTCTTCTGCAAGCCTCTTTCTGTTTTTTCTCTGGGCGCCCCTGGAAGTACCTGAGAACCCCGTCCCATTATGCCAGATCCAGGGCCCTCAACCTAAGCAATGAATCTTCAACCTAGACCTTAGGTGGAACCCCCATCCAGAACAGTGACTGAAAGGGATAATGGTGATTATGGAAGGGAGGGCCACCTTACCTACACCTAAACCTACTCCTACACTTGCGGGCGTGCAGAGGCAACGAAGACTGCCTTTGCTGCGATACGGCAAGATGGATCTGTAGCTCGCCGCAAGGTC
>CAJNIZ010047093.1:83895-99770 GCA_905231905.1 Symbiodinium pilosum | reverse complement strand
ACCCTAAACCTTAAACCCTAAACCCCAAACCCTAAGCCCTCAACCCTGACCATAACCAAGGTGCAAGAGTCCCTAAATGGTAGTTTCCATTTTCTTTTCCATTATCCCTATATAACCCCTATATAACCTACTTCAGGGGACCCTAAACCCTAAAACCTAAACCCTTAAACCCTAAACCCTAAGGGGGACTATAACCAAGGTCCAAGAGTGGCTTATGTAACCCCCAAAAAGCCTTCTAAACCCTAAATAGTAGTTTCCATGTTCTTTTCCATTATCCCCCCTAAGGGGGACTAAAAACCAAGGTCCAAGAGGGGCTGAGAGGTGCCCAGGAAGCGCCAGAACCATCCGAGGAGGTCTCGGGAAGGGACACGAAGCGCAGACGTGCTGAAAAAAAAAGGGTTTAGGGGCTTAGGGTTTAGGGTTGAGGGTTTAGGGGATTTAGGGTTTAGGGTTTGTTTTTGGGGTTTAGGTTTTAGGGTTTAGGGCTTAGGGTTTAGGGTGTAGGGTTTAGGGCTTAGGGTTTAGGGTTTAGTGGTAGTTTCCCAAAATAAGGGACCCCAATATAGACCCCAAAATACTGTAATCCTTATTAAAGGGATCCTTAAGAAGGTACCCCTAATTCTGGGAAACCCCCAAGGGTTTCCAACAAGTCGGGGCCCCTTTTGGAATTTATGATAGCTACTATAGCATATCGCGCGCTACAACAATTCAAAATGTTTGGGCTCACCTGTCAAACTTCCATAGCTGGGGCCTTCATGGGTTTAGGGATTGGGTTGAACGGGTGTCTCAGAAGTAGGATACCTTGTTGCGGTTCTGTTGCCTTCCTGCATTGGGAAATGTTGGGTAGGGAACCCCATTCAACCCTGAACCCAAAACTCTAAAACAAAAAACTGATCTCGCACGCACGGGGCAGTTACAGGAATGCTATCTAGGATTATGTTGCAGCAGTAGCTGTCAAACTGCCTATGGCAGTCCTACAGTATCAGTGGAAAACCATATTATATGTCCCTCGACGCTAGTTACACTCCCCCAGCTACCACTGAACCAGGAAAAGGCTCCGCAAAGCCTGCGGTCATATGCATAGATACTAGGAGTTCAGACGATAGCTCATGTTGAAAGGGTCCAGAAAAATGGAGTTACACACTGCTTTGCCTACGTAATCCTGACCTCTAGAAACAGTTCAGAATCCCCATGCCCCTCAACCCTAAACCCAAACATCTCTAAGGTCCTTACCCAGGCCCCCTAAAGGATCCAAAAAAATGGAACCTCGCAATAATCCCCTTGTTTCCCCAATGTAGTAATGGGGGTCACTTTTGGGTGTTCCATTTTTTGGATCCTATAGCGAGTCTGGGCAAGGTCCTACCCTAGACCCTAAGCCCTTAAGGATACCCTTTTTTTGAGAAGATTTTAGTTTTGGGGCTCCACGTCACTTTGGCGCAGGCTAAGTTTCCAGCAGCTTCGGGGTTCAAACCTAAACCCGCTTCGCCTTTTCCCGCGAAGTTGTGGATTGAAATTATCCGAGATTGCAGACCCTTGATGGTTTAAGGGTTTAGGGGTTTAGGCTGGGTTCTGCCCCCACTCATTAACAGTTGGAGAATATTTTGATATGATTATATAGAGCCCTTAATATGGCCTTTATTATGGAATGTTCATTGGTGGGGCAGGACCCAAAGTCTAGGGTTTAAGTCAGAGCCTTAAAGGTTTGGGGCCCCAAAATTGGTTCCTACAGAAGTAAATACTCAAAGCCACCAAGGACCAAACCACGAAATCATTCCGAGTCTGACTGAGTTCGGTGGGGTTTCGTCCCCATCCTTTGCAACTCATAGATCACGTTTTTCCAAAATCAGGGGTAGCCTTTTGGGTGTCTTCATAGTAAGGATTATGGAATTTTGGGGTATAGATTGGGGTCCCCTATTTCTCGAGACTACCAAATGCAGAAGATCTCCCTCAATTAGTTTGTCCTTAACATACAAAAATTAGCACTTCCGAGTTGTTACCAACCGGTCATGATCAGCTCAAATGTTCCTTCATACAGGGGCTTGAGTTGAGATTTGGTGGTAGTTTCACAAGATAAGGGGATTCCAATATAGGCCCCGTATTATACCCCCATTCGGCTACTCCTAACTCCCAATTGAGCCCCTGTCCCAGGCTGAAACCTCAGTCCTAGTGAAAAACAGCATCCCAACCCACACCCCCAACCCAGTGCTACAACCCCTAAACCGTTCCAGTCCCAAACCTATCATGAAACCTCAGCCCTAGTGCAAAACTTAACCTGCACCCCCAACCCATGCCAAGTTCCGAAATTAAGTCTCCTGAAATCTTGTATCAGACTTCCAATGATCCTGAAGTTCAGAGCCAACAACACCCCAAAATGCCGTATGCAACCCAGAAAGCCCCAAAAGGAGGGACCCAACATGTCAAACAAAAATGCCCTCAAGCCGTCATCCCACATCCTACACCTTGGAGTGCCTCCAGCCGTCAGGCCCCGAATATGGTGAAGGCTTTGTGGTTTAGGGTAGTTAGGGGATCATTCTGTACTTAGGGTTTGGGGTTCGAGCCCTAAACCTCTAAACCCTAAACCCCCCAAACCCCCAAACCCCTAAACCCTAAACTCCCCAAACCCCTAAACCCCTAAACCCCTAAGCCCCTAAGCCCCTAAGCCCCTAAACCCTGAGGCTGGAGTTGAAAGCCTTCTCAGAGCAGCGAACTGAGCTCCTTGGTCGAATGTCAGGGCTTGGTGTTCCCGGACCCCCTGACTGAAGGATCCAAAAAGGATGTGTTGGGTTTAGGCTTTTGGGGGGGGGTAGGGTTTAGGGGTTTAGGATTTAGGGTTTAGGGGTTTAGGGTTTAGGGGGTAGGGTTTAAGGGTTTGGGGTTGGGCCCCTGAAGGATCCGAAAAAAAGGTGCCCGACTACCCCATTGCTACGGTACATAGGGTTAAGTGATATGGAGTCATATCAACATGCATAGTAAGTAAGTTCTGGGATTGACCCTTCCCCATACTCTTCAGGTTCCGCCCTGGTAAAGGGGATATGGGCATGCTGTGTTCAAGGCGTTGGAAACTTTGGAGCTTGAGGTTTTAGGGATTTGTTCTCTCTTTGGGGTGGAGTGTGCTGGGATTTCGAGATTTCGGGTTTAGGGTTGCTCCAGAGGTGAAGGTTGATGTTTCGAGATTTAGTGTTGAGGACTTAGTAGATAAGAAGCAAAAGCTCGGCAAGCCCAGCACCGAACCCAAGAAGCGTGACCCCTCGCCCACTGTCTGCAGGAGCAACATCAGGTCCATCAAACAGGACTCAAGAACCCTTAGCCCTATATAGTCCCAAGTTCTAGACCCTAGACCGTGAAAGCTACACGCCTTGAATCCCGAGACCTGAACTTAAAATCCTACGCCCACACCCCAAGTCCCACACCTCAAATCCGAAACCCTGAACCTAAGATCTTAAAACTAAAATCCTGAACCCTGCAACCTCAATCCCTATCCTGAAACTGCTATATAACTTTTTACACCCCAACACCCTACCTAAACCCAGGCCGTGGACCCAAAACTGAAGCCCGAACCCCCAAACCACTGTAGTCACCGTCTATAAGATAAGACCCCTACAAACCCTGAACCCTAAACCGTGGTTTCCATTTTATTTTCCATTATCCCAATATCACCCCAATATAACCCCAAGATTAGCCCTATAAAACCCCAAACTAACCTTAAACCCTGAGCCCTAAACACTGAGAACGCAACTTTCATATTCCATTCTCCCAATATAACACCAATGTAACCCCAAGATTACCCCTATATAACCCCAAAATAACCCTAAACCCTAAACCCTGAGAACGCAACAGAATCCTTTGCCTAGCGCATCAGATCGGGCGGGCTGACGCCTCTGCACTTTGCCGCCGGGAGCACCAGCGTGGAGGCCTGCAAAGTTTGAAGGGTTCAAGGTGGGGGCTTGATACTCTTTTTTGGTAGAATAATGGGACTCTTAAGTGTGAGTAGTCCCTATACTATACTGGTATTACATTGGGACCTTGGGAGGTTAATGGTTTGGAATTTAGGGCTTAGGTTTGAGGAGAGGGTTTTAGGTTTAAGTTGTGGGGCCTATGGCTTGGGGTGTCAGGGTTTGAGTCCCAGAGCTTGGGGCTCAGAATTCAAAGCTGAGAGTGGGTTCTAAGCTTTGTGCTCGCCAGAACTTTAGGCTTCAAACCCTGAACCCTAAATCCCTAAACCCTGAACCCTAAATCCCTAAGCCCTCAACCCTGAACCCTAAACCCTAAATCCCTAAACCTACCCCAAGACTTATCTAGCACCAAGGCTGTGCAATCTGAGAGGCTAGTGTTTTGGGACGGTGAGCTTCATTGCCAAGGTTTAGAGTCCAGGGTTTAGGGCTTGGGTTTTGGGGTTCTGGCTTCGGGTTTAGGATCCAAAAAGGATGTTTAGGGCTTAGCGGTTAGGAGTTAGGGTTTAGGGCTTGGATTTAAGGGTTCAGGTGTTTTGTCCTTAGGTTTTTTTTGCGCTACGGTGTGCGGGCGCGGGGCTTAGGGCAAGGCCCGTTTCAGAGCTTTGGGCTTCAGGGTTTCGTTTAAAGTGCTTCGTCTGTCGAAAACAGGTTTCTGATAGTTTCCCAAAATAGAGGGAACCAAATATGGACCCTAACACATTATAGTCCTTGTTGTAAGGAGCTACCCCTAATTTTGGGGAACCCCCCTTCTTGACATTAGGAAAGTATGGGGAGCAGGGCTGCTGCAGGGCTTGTCTTGACAGAGCCCCGCCTAGGCTTTGGGGGCTTCGGGGTGTAGGCTTAGGGGTTAGGGTTTTGGGCCAGGGGTTAGGGCTTAGGGTATAGGGTTGGGGGGGTGGGGATTTAAGGTTTAGGGCTTAGGGTTTAGGCTTAGGGGGTCAGGATTTTGGCCTGGGGGTTTAGGGTTTAGGGATTTAGGGGTTCGGTTTTAGGGCTTAGCCATTTTCAACGGACGGTAATCTGAGTAGGGTGCTTTTGGAGCTTCCATGCTAAAAGCACATTCATGTCTATGGTAGGATGCTCTGGTTATGGAAGTTCCCGGGGTTCACAATGAACTCAAGAAGTATACGTCGTTCTGGCCAATTTCTGAAGGTCTGAGTTAAAGTCTCTCCAAACTAATATTGACATGATTTGGTCCCATCCATGCTAATTCGGAGGGTTGAAGATGCCAATCTTACGTCCCTACATGGCTCAGGAAAAGGTCTTCATCTTAAAGCCTTAAGAATTAAAAGCAGACACGTTTTGCCCTGAAACCTAGACAGTTCGATGTGCAACTCACGAATACGTCACAGACTCAGGATTCTTGTTCACCCAACACATGCTATGCTGCGTTATCTTGAAACCCAACTTAACCTATCAAGCCTGTCATAGTCGCAGAGAGTCTCAAAAGACTACAGGAAACCCTTGAGGAAACAGCATTGCAGGGATGACCTTGAGGGCTTAGGGGATGGGGTCTAAGTTTAGGGTTTAGGACTTTGGGGGGAGGGTAAAACCCAAGTTATAGCCAGGTAATAAACTCTGGTCTAATGTACTTCCTACAACTTAGAACACTAGTGCTTCACTACCTTGGGACTTTGACTTACTGGTGGTTCTTAGTAGGGAATACGGAAATATGTTGTATTGGGATTATACAGAGATTGCATTCCCATGTTCCGTACAAAGAACTGATATGTTGATCCACCTTCTGAGATCCTCAACATTCTCCTCAGCCTGGGTGCCACAGTGAACAGACAAGGTGGGAAGATTTAAACAGAAGTATCCCGGAGCTTGGTGGGGAATGTTAGGGTTTACATTTTCAGGTGCAACAGAAACCCGAAACTACTGTGCTATGTATGTTTTTGGCTGTAGGGTTTAGGGTGTTTGGTAAGGAATGCATATTCGTGGGTTGTCAAAAATGTGGCACCTGTTTAGGGGTACCCGAAACATTCTTGGAGCCCAAGGAAGCAGGGTTCGGCTAAACACGGCAAAAGCTTTAACGTTTTAACATTTGAGCTATAGTCTAAATTCCTTAAGCATGTCATATGGGGGGGTTATATAGGGGAGTATTATGGGGGTTATTAAGGGGGATGCTAGGAGTTTATCAATGATTTCAGACGTTTAAACATAATGAGGGTACGGGTCTGTTTTAACATGCGTTTGTTTAAACAGTTGTGGGCTTAAAGATGTCTAAGCATCCCTCGTCTATGATATTGAATCAAACATGTTCAAACATTCTGCGTACTGTTCTAGTGAATATTGAACTTTAGACATGCTTAGCTCGTGCTGGACCCTTGAATAGGGAGCCCCACTAAGATTCCCTCATAAGAACCAACCTTGATAAACACCTTTTCTGGGTTGCTGCTAAGGAATTTAAATTCAGTTACCATAATATGGGTGTATGGTACATAGAAGGGTTTCGTATTATAGTAGTTTAAGGGAAGGTCCTCAACAGCAACCAAGTTTCTGAGGACCCCTGGAGAAGATTCCGTTTGGACAGCTTAGGCGGTCTGAGCGCGGAGCCCAAAGTTTTGAGGCACGTCCAAAACGGTTTAACCACCTCTGATTAAGACTTGTATTGGACCCTGTCATAAGGCGTCCCAATAAGATGCTGCCATAATGACCCCTGACCAGGACCCTGGCTAAACAAGCCACTTTAAGGGCACTGTTTGAACGGGCTCGCGTGAAGGACCCCAAATAAGGACGTCTAATGAGACCCCGAATAGGCCCTCAGCAGGACCTGCAACAAGTGCTTTTGACAAGGACCCATCATAGGTACACCCGACGGGGTTGTTTCACTTTGAGGTAACCTGTGTGTTCTTTGTTCTTCTTTCCCTTTGGTTCTCCATTTATCAAACAAAACCGGCTCTAAACCCTAAACCCTGAATCCTGGTAGCACCTCTGTATTCCCCAAGAGTGCCCTTGTAGCCTAACTTTCCTCAGACTACAACCCGCCATGACTCTTCCTACCCTCACATACCCTTGATGTAACCAGCCCTAAACCCTAAACACTACAACTTCCTCTGTGTAAACCCTCCCTGAACTTCCCTGAGACTACAACTCCTGGACTCCACTTCACCATGCGGTAAATGCCGGGCAACTGAAGCTTATCGAAGTGCTTTTGGAGGCGGCCTTGGGGGTTACGAGTCTGGGGACATGTAAGAGTCTGCTGAGATAAGAAAAAAGTTTTGGAGTGTATCAAGCTAGTACGGTTACATAATGGTTGTTTGGGGTTTGGGTTTTACATGCACTTTCCATGGCCTTCCCTAGATTTTTAATCTTAAAGCTGCTTCGATTTCTGCAGTTCTTGCTGGTACCGAACAGTAGACACATCGCTGGCAACGGCAGAAGGACTAGTGAGAGTCAACGTGGGTGAAATTGATTTTCAATACCCTTCAATCAAGGGCCTGTTCGGGACCCTTGGGATATTTGCGGATCATAAAGGCTTGGAGGTCTCCATTTGTTGGTAAGCAGTTCTTTTGAAGCTCCTATGCGACTACAAACGCTCAGTCTTCATTTGCAGACTCCTGCTTCTTCGGCGAAGCTTTTGTCAGCTTAGTCTTCGTCCTTTCGGCCATCAACATGGGCCTCTCCCTCAACATGTGGGCTAAGACCATCATGCCGATGATGTGTAAGCATCTAGAACATCATTTCGTTCGCCGTAACATAAGTGCAGGTAGAGTCATTGGTCGTGGTCGTGGTAGTCATCGTCATTGTCGTCGCCGTCGCCGTGGTGGTAGCTCCAGTGGCGGTGGCGGCGGTGGTGGCCTTGGCGGCAGCGGTGGCGGGGGCGGGGGTGGCGGTCGGTTGTTTTGCGGTGTTGTGAGTGCAGGACGTGGTGGTATTCAGAGCCGAATTCAGGGTAGACAGCTGCACAGATTCTACGCAATTTGTTCATGCATTTCTTAGAGAGGTGAAGGAGAAGAGAAAAACCTGGGAAAACTCTATGTTGATAATCGTTATGAAGATAGTAAGAAAGCCCAGCCTGATGCTCAAAACCTTTAAGTATTTTCGTAATGGGCGCCCATTCCAAAGTTAGAACTTCACATCTTTGCGCGTAGAAAGCTTATCCTGCCAGATGATGCCGACAAATCTCCAGGGTTGAGACTCTAAGGCGTATACACGCCTGCACAAACCCCTGCCCCTCAGAAAATCTCTCCACCCCCCTAAAACCAAGCACTTCTAAGATGGTACACGTATAATGCGGGATGTTTTTTAATAAGGCCCTCGGGGTATAATTGTTAGGCAGAGGGGATTAGTTGAACACCCTGGCCTAAGGCAATCTGGTGTCGGGATTGAATTAGCTTAAACGATTTCGGTCTAGGGTTGAAGTTCCTGCGCTTTCAACTGAAAACCCCAACGCCGCAACCCTGAATCCTAAACCTATTCTAAACCCTAAAACCCAAAACCTTCCTTCGAAGCCAGGCGCGGGCTCCCATCAACCAGCTGACCACTTGCTGGGCGCCTCTCCACTTTGCTGTGGTCAACGGCTATGTCAAGGTGGGCCTAGAGAAGGGTTCGGGCTGAGGAGTTTATACTTATCATAGGTACCCCGTAGTACCACCTGGGTTTTAGGGCTTAAGGTTCTTGGTTTAGGGTTTAGCGTTTAGGGCTCAGGGATTAGGTGTTTAGGGCCTACGGGTTTATACATATTATTGCCAGCCCCCTTTGTTATCTACCGTTTTGGGCTTGTTCAGTTCACATTTGGAAAGATTCCAGTGTCACTGTGTAGGACTCACAGTAATAGTAGCACTGGTAGGAGCCATGGCTCTGAGCAAGCTGGGGGGGCGGGTACCAGATCGTCGTATAACCAGTAAATTGACCTTTTACAGTATTGTACAAGTGAATTAAAGTATCATTATATGACTATATTCTTGTGTTACAGGTTTTGCAAAACTTTCGAGCTTACTGAGTGCTCAAAGACAGAAAGCAAACACCGAAAGCGCAGGGGCTCTGGAAGCAATCAAATTTACGAAGCAGAGCTCAGAAATCCAGCCATACTAGTACTAAGCAGTTATACTGGATATTTCCCTCCCATGAGAGACCTTGTATATGGGGGACATGTTTGATGTCGGGGTGCGGGGGCGTCCAATATTTGCATGAAAGGGTTGCGCCAAAGCGGTCGCCTCCATTCTTGGGGCACGGTAGCCTTCTTGGAGCTTGTTTTGGGCTTCCATGCTATCTATGGGCGAGTACATCTTAACCCTTAAACCCGGAACCTTCCCGCATGCACTTGGGCGTCTCACGCTTGCCAGGATGAACAGACTACAGACCTTCACAACACTAGGGCTTGGGAAGCCCCTTTTAAAGGCACCCCTTACCCTTAAACTTACTTAGCCAATGGAAGAACTTGAACCTTTTTGGGCTGCCTTTTCGGGTCTCTCTAATAAAGCTTAAACTTGTTTAGGCCTGGTTATTGGGGAAGAAAGTAAACCCTCGACCCCTAAAACAATGAAATCCCCGAACCGCTCCGCCCCCGAGCCTTGCGTAGGTAGTGGAGCTCCTGTGCAAGCGAGGCCCCAGATGACACACGGGGCTTTTCTTCAAGTATTGGTTTAGGGTTAAGGGTTGATGGAATTTCTAATAGGAGATACATGAGGCTTAGGATTTAGGGTTTAGGGAGAAGGCAGAATCAAATGCACAGGACAATGGGACATGAAATGGAAAGTGGGACGATGCAGGGGGTCAAAAGGGACATGTATCAGATAATAAGAGGATTTTGTTGACAAACCTCAGGATGTTGTAGGTGTTGTTTGAAAAAAGCTCCATGTTGCTTCAAAAGGCGAGTGTAGCAAGAGAGCTTCAGCAGGAGGTTCTGGATTCAGGGTCTAGGACCAGGACTTCGGGGGTTAGGTTTTGGAGGATGCTGTTCTTACAGGTTTAGCGAAAAGCATTGAGGACTTCATGGTTTTAGAGTTCATGCTTCGGGCTTAGGTAGGGTTCTCAAAACGCGGGTAACGGGAAGGATACGACGGTTAATTCGCAGACGATGGGCAGTGGTTCCACCGGCACCCTGAGGAGGCTATCAAGGCGGCAGTCCAGCTCGGTAGAGTACAAAGAGTAAATTGTAGTAAGGGATTATACAGGATCATAGGGATTATATTGGGGTTATATTATATAGGGATAATGGAAAATGAAATGGAAACTCCTATAGTATATTGAAAGTAAAATGGCAACTACTATAGTATATTGAAAATAAAATGGAAACTCCTATAGTATATTGTAGCCCCCAGAATGACCCGTACTTTCTCAAAATAGTTTCCGCGGAGAGCTTAGCTTTGGCAGGCCCAGATGATGTTAAGCTAGGTACCCCACTTGGGGGTCAGTGGGACTTAGTAAATAGGTTAGGGTTTAGGGTTTAGGGTTTAGGGTCAGGGGGACTTAGTAAGTAGGTTAGTAATGGGGATAACTGGGGTCACTATATGGGTTATAAGGGTTATGAAGCTACTTACTAAGTCTCCCTGACCCTCCAAGCAGTAGTACCCGTTTTCCCTTTTTATTTGGGGTGTCCTTGTTAAAGCTGAATATTATGAAAAAGGGTACCCTTATTAGTAAGGAGTTACTGGGGAACCTAGTAAGTTTCGTCGAGGATTTACTGTTCGATTCATATGAAAGGCCTTGTATTCAACACCTGCAACCCTTGCGAGAAACTGCAATGTTCCTTGCGGCTGGGCACAGGTGCTGACATGAATGTGCGAACCGCGCAGGACAGCAGTGAAGACCTTTTAAGGGAAAAAGTTGGATCAAGGTGAGGCATCTTTCTGATTTGGGTCTAGTCCCAGCTTTGAGACAGGGAGGTGTGGCAAGAACTGCTGGCTTAAGCTTCCAGATCTATTCTCCCAGTAGCTCCAGAGCCTGAAAAAAAGCCGATGGAAGAACTGGGAAACCCAAGCCGTTTGCAATGAAGCGGGGTGGCAACAAGAGTCACATCCAGATGGGTGGTTGTCAAACTTATGGTCCCTTTTTGGATCCCTATTATAATACGGCACCTAATATTTTGGGTACCCAAAAAGGGACCATAATTTTGACATCCACCCAGATGTTCAGGATCTTACTAGAACATCTTGTTGTTTTTGCCCCAATGCTGGCACCTGCTCCGGCACCATGGGTTCAGAGTGTACGAGGCAAGGACTGTGCCCAAGAGGGGCTCTAAAAAAAGTGCGTTGCCGGGTGCTTAGAAACAAGATTGTGCCCAGAGCATAATAGAATGTACTGATGAACAGGAATTCGAAGTTTTGTGCATACCTGAACCCAATATAGGTTTGATCATTTCAAATGTTACCACTACAAGTTTTAAGTAAACAGCGTCCTGAGTATTGAGAAGGTATTGAGAAGTTCTTTGATACCAAATATCACACACAGGGAAGCTTCCAAAACGCCACAAAAATGTTCTCCCCCTTAAGCAATCCTTAGTTGGAAAGCAATTAGCCCACAGACCCTCAAAGCCTTGCACCAAACCGTGAAGCCTTGGACCAAGCCTTGGACCCCTGAACTCCAAACCCCATAAGCGCCAGAGTACATCAACCTCTGGAGCCAGCAATGAAGGAAGGGATCCATATGAAAAGTCCCCATGAATCCCGAAAAATGTGCTAACTTCAAATGTTTTATCTGTTC
Source organism: Symbiodinium pilosum (assembly GCA_905231905.1). NCBI lineage: Eukaryota > Dinophyceae > Suessiales > Symbiodiniaceae > Symbiodinium > Symbiodinium pilosum. The sequence goes on along the minus strand of CAJNIZ010047093.1, from coordinate 88,167 downwards.
CTTCATTCCCTGTTGACCAGAGGTAATTTCTATACCCTCAATTCCATTTTACTGTGCATTCGATTCTCGATTATTGAGATAATAACCCACCTAAATCCTAAACCCCAGCAGTTTCCATGTGCGTTTCCATTTCCTAAACCCTAAACCCCAGATATCCCTCATCAACTTCTTCTCTTGCAGGAGGACGCATCCACCCCCCTGCACTTCGCCGCGTCAGCTGGAGAGGCGAACGTAAAGAGTTCCCGGTTTGGGGTCTAGGGTCATTCCTAAACCCTAAACCCTAAACTATTATTGTCACCCAGACACCCTGATGGATTCATAAAGTGGAACCTCCAAGACATGAGCCTACTACTACGCTGGAGAGGGGGTTAGAAGGAGGTTCCATTTCTAGACCCTTAAGGGGGTCTGAGGATTAAGGTGGTTTAGGTGTTGGGTTGAGGATCTAGGGTTTAGGGTTTAGGGTGCTGGAGCAGTGTGAGAAGTACTGTGGTGCGTGTTTCTTCTTGGGTGCCACTCACATCAGGAAGTAGCACAGCTAAAACGTCATGCAATATGGGTCTGGGAGTTGCCAAAATTAGGGATCCTGCCTTCAGAGTCCTGGTGTTATGTTTGTAGCATATTGGGCTCATATTAGGACCCCTACTTATCTCTGACCATATGGTAGATGGTCAGCTGATCCCAAGGTATGGCCTTCAGTCGTGTTTTTCGAACTTGTATGCGAAAGGCTGCAATGGATCCCAACCGCAGTCCCATCCCCAGAACAGTCGCGAAATCACTCCGCGAGTTGTCCATCTTCTCCCTTCCCCATTCCCTGCAGGCCTCTGTAAACAACAAATTGAACAATGGGTTAAGAATCAATCTGCATAGCGGAGAGTGCCTTACTCTTGAGGCAGCGCCATCATCTTCACCCCTTGTCAGTTCATATAGGGCCTATAGGAAAATGAAAAGGGTTGGGTGCCTGCTGCTTTTGTTGGGATTAGCGCAGAGAAAACCTTGCTCTAAATAGTTTTCCTCTGCATCACTTCATGCAGTTGCCATACACTGGGTATTTCACCCTAAGCCCAAAGTGCAGTAAGCAAGTAGCTGAAAGCCCTCAACCGCAGCACCTCTACTGCTTAGAAAATCGAGCCAACGCCATAACTCATTATAGTAGTTTCCATGTTCTTTTCCATTATTCCCATATAACCCCAATATGACCTTAATATTACCCCATATTCTATCTACTTAAGGGGACTATATTGTGTCAAACCTTCAGACCTTCGGTGGCCCAGACCTGGAACCATCCATGCCTACATCCAAACATCTCGAGTCCTGCATCCGAACACGAAACAAACAAAAAGCTTCTGGCAACATAAAAGATGGGGGGACTCTGCGGAAGATGTATTCCTGCATACTCACTGCAGAATCTCCGAAGGTTTCCAGCCTCTGCTAATGTCAGCAGTACCCCTTAATGTGTTTTCATCATTGTGGAGTTTTAAAAAGGGGCCCCTGCAATCAAGATCCAACTATCTAGCAATATGCAAGAGCACCAGCCATTTTCAAAGACATGGATTTCTTATTGGGAGTTAGTAGGGAATAAGGGAGTATAAACCCTATATCGATTACATAATGCATTCCATGATTCCTTACTGACCCCTCAGCAAACTAGTGAAAAATCACAAAAAGCAGCCGTCAGGGTCGTATCATCGGGATCCTCCAGCGAGGCTGGGTGAGGTTTCGGGTTCGAAGTTTGGGATGAGGGTTGCCTTTCCTCACTGGGGGTTACTGGGGGAATATGGGAAGGTATTACGCCGGGATTTTACTCCCTTATTCCCTACTCTATTTCCTACTCACCACCAGCAAGTTTCGAGTTGATATTCTGGGGTCACAGCGTAGGGTTTTAATGCTCAGGGTTTGCAGTGTAGTTTCGGATTTAAGGTTTCGAGTTGGCGTCTGCATTTTGTTTTCTCGGCCTTCCTGAAACATGTTTGGAAGTTAGGCGCCCACCCCATTCATAGCGGCACTATAGGCTTTTATAGGGACCCAAGCACAATTATCATTATCCTTTGTGATCACTATTAGCAAGCTGAACCCTAAGGTAGCTGTTCAGGAACTTAACTTAAGTTATGATAATGCGGGAACCATATGAATTGCGACATATGCCCATTGCTCCTTAACAGCAAGCCCGCAAAGGGCATAGGGTTCAAGCCCTGATGTCAGGTGGCGCTACGCCAAGCTTGACCCTGGAAGGTGCCGGGCTCCAGAAAGATTTAACTGTTTAGGGTTTAGGGATAGTGGAGGGTCACATGGAAACAACTGGAAATGAAATGGAAACGGGGTTTATTGAGAAGCTCATATTTGCATAACCCTTTCGTACTACTATTAAGCAGCCTGCGATAAGAGCTGATCTAGGGGTATATAGGGGAATGAAAGAGAAAGGGAAACTACTGTAGGGCTGAATGTTTCAGGGCTCATGTTGAACACCCCGCCCCACCCCTAACATTGAATTTGCCCCCCTCCCCAATCCATCAGGTTTCTTGTGGGACGTATTTGATCTTTCGGGATGGCGGGGTGGTAACATCAGTATGACAGGAGTGAAGCATTCCACCAAGTAATGAACACCCCCAGCACCTTCAATGATGATTATGTGGCCCCACGATGTCCCAATGAATATTTGCAAAACAGGTGATGGGAGTGTGCATTATTTGTGGCATGGAAGTATGCATGTTACGGAGGGTCGGGGAGAAGGTCAAAGTCCCTTCTCCCTAATAAAAAATCATGAACCCGCCCGCTCCCAATATAATGGAACCCCGCCCCCCAATACAGCGCCATTTAATATAGGAGGAATATCCATTATTAGAGGGGGGTCAGTATTGCAGGAGAGTAATTGCTAGCACTGCCTGGGAGCATAGGGTGCGATGCGTGCGGTGTAGCCGGGAAGCAACACGGGGGTTGCGATCAACTGTCTTGAGGCTGTCTGCACGATGTGCTTGCTTGATGGTCCAGCCCGGAAATGATGTTTTTTTACTTTCTCGCAGTTCCCGCACGAATTCCAGTTCATACATGTGAAGTTTGCACATGCATGTCACTGCTACTCCCCAGAGTGTTTAGCGTCAATCCCTGGAATAGGTAATGCATATTCAAATGTAAAGTACTTCTGTATAGAACGGTTGTCTGTCGTCGATGACTTGGTCGGGTTTCAACTTGTGGTGTCAAGTTCAGGTGATGTCCGCCTTGAGGGCTCAGGACGCTGAACTTCTGGGCATAACCCAGACCCCTGATTAATAAACCCCCTCCCCTTAATAGGGATTATAGTAGGGATCCTAATATTTAGGCCCTCAAAAGGAGGGGGTTTATTAATCATGGGTCTACATTAGGCTACACTTTAGGGCTTTTGGTTTAGGGCCAGGGTTCAGGGTTGAAGGCTAAGGGCTTAGGGTTTGGGGCGTTTGGGTGCGGCTACTTTGGCCTTGAACCTGTTTCAGAAGTCCTTAGCAGCTGGCCTAGGTAGTCCCTAACAATTCCTCTGTGCGCCCCCATATGAGCTATAGTCTAAACTCCTTAAAGGGGGGTAAATAGGGGATTATATATGGGACTACTATAGGGGTGATTAAGGGGGATACTAGGAGTTTAGACAATGGCTCATATGTTACTTTACATAGAAAGCGGGGACCCCAATAAACACCCCAAATAATCGAGTTCTTGTTATAGGTACCCCCATGTAGGTAGCCTTCATTTTTGGGAGACCTGGTATCACCCTAGGCTTTGTTTTAAGAAAATCCCATTTTGAACGGCACCATCATGTCAGCAGATTAGTTCCCCGAAGATTCATGTCCGGAAGGGCTGCTGTTTAGGAACTTTTCTGACGATGACTATGATAAGGTGATAACGACGTCGCCACTACGCAAAAGTGGTTTAAAAAGGGGTAAATCGGAGAATGGAAAGAAAATGGAAACAACTATACAATTTAGGGCTTGGTCTTAGGGTCAAGCATTACCCCCCAGGCCCTTATTCTAAACACCCTTAATCTACAATTAATGCCATCATATGACAGGGAGAAAGTGCTTATTTGTGAGAGTGGGGGGGTTTAATATTACTGGGGTGCGATTACTTCAGAGCTTGCAGCCTAGCACTGTACACTTTGGGCATATGGGCTTCTGACAGACCATAAGGAGCCTCCTTCTTTCTCTTCATAGAGAAACCTTCAACCCTCAACCCTCAACCGCGTGTCTGTGATTCTGTGGGTGCTGATGTTGGGAGGAGGCTGTTAAGGAACTTCAATTAAGTTGCCAT
>CAJNIZ010047093.1:70133-83795 GCA_905231905.1 Symbiodinium pilosum | reverse complement strand
GCATCAAAGGCTGGTGGGTACTTGGAAGGTCAGGGGGACTTGGTAACTAGGTTACGGATTAGGATAATTAGGGTTACTAAATGGGTTATAGGGGTTATTAACCTACTTACTAAGTCACCCTGACCCCCCAAGTAAGGCCTCCTTATTATAGTAACTCAGTTTGAGTTCCTGAACAGCACCCCAGTAATTTGGGAGGTGGCTGGACGCCCCTACACATTGCTGCGCTGCTCAACAAGAAGGATGTCATTAAGGCAGATCTGGGTCAGCGTGCAATGTGATTGGGAGGAGTTCCTGAAATTGGGTTTAGGGGTTAAGGTTCAAGGGTTTAGGGTGGGGGTCCCCATAAGAAGGATTATAGCATTTTAGGATTTATATTGGGGTCTCCCTATTTGGGCAATTTACCACGTACCTTGGGTTATTCCTCCTTACAGCAGCTGTCCTTACGGGGGCTTCATGGAAGGGCAATTATAACTCCTAATATTCCTTGCCGTAACTGTTCCTGTAAGGGGAATGGCTTAAAATGTGTTTGTTACTTCCCCTTATGAAAAAATTAAGGCCATCCAGCAAGGGTTACGTAAGGGAATGGAAAAGCACATGGAAACTTCTTTTGCGGTTTTGGTCTAATATGTGTTTGGTATCAGCATTGAGGACTTAATTTGGAGTATATTCAAATCCAGTAGGGCATATGACGCCGTTTAGGGTTTAGGGTTAGTATCCCAATAGGAGACCCGAGATGGGTTACCATGAGGATCTAGGCCTTTGGTTCAGCGGGGTCCAGGTTGCTTAGGACTATGTTAAGGATGTAGGAGTGTAGGGGTTTAGGGGTTGAAGGTTTGGGGTTTGTCTAGAATCCGCGACCAAGATGCGTCGGCATGTGGCTGAAGAGTCTAGGTATTGTCATGCGCAGCGGACGGACCTTGGTTCCGACTTCTTGCGATCCTCGGTAGCCCCCTGAGATATTTAATATTTTCCCTGATGGCTTGAATAGGGGACCATAGATACTTATAGTTTTCAATGGGTTTTAGAGGCCAACCCAGGATCCAGCGTTTCGGCCTCATCGATCTACTCGCCACCGCTTGCCACCAGCGCAGACTGAGCTGAGTCGTTTGTTTGCTACCGCCTGCGACGGCTAAGTCATTGATCTTGTGGTGGGGTTCTGGAGATGTGTGGCAGGATGTGCGAATGCTGCGGAGGCTCAGCGGGGCTAGTTAGCCTTGTTTGCATATGTGTCGTTGTTGAGACCTTCCACCTCCACACTCTTGAATCACCACAATGCTGAGTCATTTGAGTAGGAAACATGTGACAGTGCAGCGCCCTAGGCGCACGCGTTGATGACATGTGAGTCCCAGGCCATAGCGAAGCACAGACAAGCATGCAGCCCCAGGAACGAAGCATTTGAATAAGTTCGAGACGGAGGGAGCTGTGTTCCTTTAAGATCCAAAAGGGGAAGCTTCCCAAAGATGATCCCAGTACTACGTTGGGGAAAGTAGCTGGATATGGGGACCTTCCATTTGTTACATCCTTCAGAAGCCTGGAGTCTCAGGGCTGAGGTTTGAGACCGAAGACAGTTCAGGTTGAACATCTTCAAGGCTTAGGGTAGAAGGCTTCGCCGTGCAGCCATTGCTTTTTGTTGTGGCTAAAGAAGGAGCTGCACAGGTAATTCTTGCGGGGGCTCCCTTTAAGCTTCAATGCTGCAGGTTAAAAGCCCCGCGAAAAGTTGTTGGCAATCAAGCCCCTTCTACAGCCTGTGCGATTGTCTACTGTTGCTGCAGGAGCTGGGCTTCTGAAGCACGTACTACAGGGCTTTATGACCCAATAACACTATATAGGTAATTCTCCCGATTAACCCATGAGTAGCCCCAGTTTCCAGTTCCTGTTCCATGTTCTTTTCCATATGATTTCGCCAATGTTCCCTCACCCTTATCCGATCGCCCCTCCAAAGGGACCTAGGATGCCCATGTAATTTTCCATGTTCTTGTCGCTTTTCCATATGGCAATCAGGGATGGGCAAACAGCATGTTGGAACATCCTTTGAACTTTTTGGATTTTCTGCAAGTCTCCTCCTGGCTTAGGACCAACTAAAGGACGGCAGTTTTCATTGGGGGAAAATTTTCTACCAGGGGTGTATACAGAATATATTGGAATTATGGGTAGTTTCTACCAGGGCCATATACAGAATGTGTAGGGGATCATGGGGTGCTACCTTGGATGGGGGGAGATCTTTGAGGTTCCCCTGAGATACTGTGACTCCTAGAACTTTAGGGACTTAAGGTGATGCAAGATTTCCTCCATCAGCAGTAAATAATGGGTATAGAACTGGGTTGGACTTTGGGATACTTAAATATTTTCCCTAATTGGTTTCATAAGGACTCTATATACTAATGTTGTTTCAAAGGGTTCCAAAGGCCAACCAAGAGAAGGCTTCTGTAAGGTCCCTATATAGTAACTCCCCTCCAGTACTTGCCTAAGCCTTAGACTCATTCAACCCTAAACCCCAAACCCTAAGACCCAGACCCTAAGACCCAGACCCTAAACCCCCAACACTGTTACTGAACCGTAAATCCTAAACCCTAAACCCTATTAAAGCCGCAAGTTACCATGTCGCTCACCTACTTGAGGTTCGTGGACAGCTACTTGGAGGGTCAGGAGGACTTAGTTAGGCTTATAACGAAGATAACTAGGGTTAGAGAAAAGATTAAAGGGTTACGAACCCACTTACTCAGTCTCCCTGACTCTTCAAGTAGAAATGGTGTTGTAATTCCAGTAAGTGTGGTGATCGCCTAAGTTACGGGACTCATAGCCCACTTCCAACTGCCAATGAACTGGCCAGCAACATGCATGCAAAGCTGCAAGTCGTTCTTGACCTAAAACCCGAAATTTCAAATCCTAAACCCTGACTGCAAATGCTGAACCGCAACCCACGAAACACCCGCCAAAAAAAAAAATGAGCTCAGTTATGCTTAGATGCAAATGCAGGAATGGTTCCATCTAGAAGTCCCAATGATGTGCCCTCGCGCTGTTCGCCAAGCCCATTGAAACCCGAGACCCAACCAATTGTCAAAATCGTGTTTTTACTTGCCATTTTTATTACGTACCAGCATCCCAGCCAAGCAGGAACAAAGTTGAGGGCTATGGTTCACCTGAAAACCGCCACCCCCAAACCTGCTCATGCCCAATTGAGAAGATGGAAGAGTTTTGATAACGCGGTTTCGGGTTCCTATAGTTTCTACATCGAACCCCTTCCCACCCGAACCCTAAACCTTAACCTTGAATCCTAAAGTGAAGCTGCAGGTCATCATCCGTGGCAAGGCAGATCCCCAGCAGCCGCTGCCGCACGTCTCAAGCATGACTTAGGCTTCAGGATTGAGGGGAGTTTAGTGTCTACAGACCCGAACAACATGGAACCCCAAAAGGGCCTTGTAAAGACGACAATCCTCTCCAATGGATTTCAGACGCGCTTCCATGCTAGTCTTGAAGCAGGGTAAGGTTCAATGAGTTGAGGGGATGGAGAGGTCTCAGGGTTGCGGGAGGTTGTTGAGATTTGCGGATTTGATTCTGCATGGTGATGTTTTTGGGGATCTAGTCAATCGGGTAAACCAGATGCAAGTTTAACGGAAGGATCTAGGTACCCCAGTAGTACCCTTTTCCCCTTTTTCTTTGGGGGTCTGGTTACTAAAGCTGAACAGTAGGAAAAAGGGTACCCTTGTTATTAAGGGGTATCTGGAGAACCTAGTTATAATATGCAGAAAATGTTAGAAATCAGAAGCCACGCAGCTCATGATTCTGTACGCTGGCTTGGCCTTTGGGATACTTAAGTATTTTCCCTGATCCGTTTCATACGGACCCAAAAAAATAATACTTTTCAAAGGGTTCCAAAGGCCAACCAAGTAAGGGTTGCTGAGGAAGTCTGAGCTTAAGGGTGTTTCAAGAGACCTTTCTGCGATGTGGGAGTTTCCCAAAATTAGGAGTACCTTTTTAGGGATCCCTATAATAAGGACTATAGCACATCGGGTGCAATTTGGGGCACCCTACTTTTGGGAAACTGCCATGTCTCTTTTTCCCCAGATCGAAAAAATGAAGAAGGCGCTCACATAAATAGCGAAACACAAAACTGGATGAGAAAGGCATAGGTTACCATGCTTAACGGGAGAACAGGCCAGGGTTCAGGAAGTACAGTGCGGTATGTTCAATGCCCACCGCATCCGCACTGCTCGGGCTGGTTTAACAGTCTTAAGTCCTTTCTGGAGCCAAGGCTTCGATAGCCTTGCAGTTTGCATTGGCTTTTTGTCATGGTCCTCTAAACAATTATTCAGCAAAGCTACAATCTATATCAGGTACCATTGACGACATGTTTCCTAAATTTCCCACCTTGCTCCCAAAACCCTAGGTCCCTATATCATCCACATGTGCCTTTCATTTTCCATTTACTTATCCACTTGATTTTCCTTTATTGGGATTGAGGCTCCGCCCCCCAAAAGCCCCATAAGCTCGCGCTTTTAACTCGGAGAGCATAAGAGCGCCCAGGGTTTTAGGGTTTGGGCTTCAAACTTGAGGGGCCTAAAATGTAAGGTCTAGGGTTTAGGGAGAAGGAAGATTGGACAATCATTCGAAAATGGAAACTGGGAAGGGGGGGTATGCAGTGGTTTCTTGGGATAAGTGCCTATATCATGCTCTTAGAGTCCTTGGAGAATGATAGTAAGGGGTTCCTCGAATCGACGTCAAAAGCAGATCGGGAATATTCACATCCTCTGCAGTACTTAAAGAGGAGCTCTTGAGGAACACATCTTCAACTGAAAGGGAAATGCTCTCATTAGTAGTGCTAGGCAATTATTCTAATGATTACTATTGTTAGTCTTAATGTCATTGTTGATGTCCTTATTCTTATTATCCTTCTTAACACTCATGTTACTCACACTATTGTTGCTATTGTTAGTATTAATATTCTTAAGATCAATATCAATATTCTTGTTCGGACGGTTCCTGGAGCCCTACACAGTGAGGATGTGATGTGTGGAGTTTTGCGTTTGGGTTTTGCGGGTTTGGGATTTAGAGTTTCAAGTTTAGGTTTTAGAGTTTAGGCTTTTAGGGTTGTGTGCCATGATTTGGTAATTCCCCCTTACAGTAACAGCTGCCACGCGCTGTCATAGCAGCTAAATGGCCCCTGAGTAAAAACGAGGGGGAAAGAATCAAGCTATAAACCTTCAACAACCCTAAACTTTCAACCCCGCTTTAAATAGACTGTTTAGGGTTTGGGGCTTAGGGTTTAGGGCCTGCTTTAAACAAGCTTGGGAGAAGTCCAGAGCGGATTCAAGACCCTAGGGTTTAGGGGAAGGGGGTAGGCTTCTAGGCGATACATCGGGTCAACCAGAGGGTTATGTGGGGAATAATGGAGACCGAAACAGAAAAGATGACATGGAAGCCGGGATTATGTAGTGGTGTATAGCTACCTGAGTATATAAAGTGGGGTTTGATTATGGTTAGTGTATAAATCTTTGGTCCAATTTGGAGACCGGACACATCAAACTCCTACCATGAATCTTGCGCAGGGTTCCAAAGGATTGCACACGGGGGTTGGGAAATCGTCGAGAGTTTCCCCCAATCCTGGGCCCTGAGCCCACCTAGACCCTAAACCCCTAAAGCCGAAACAGTATGTATACAGTTGCCTTCCCGTCTCGGACATAAACGCAGCGCGTCATGCGCATGCCTACACTCTGCAGACGTTTGACGGATGGAATCCTCATGATTTTGCCCAGACGGGCCCAGATCACTATGTCGAGACCGAGATCTACGCCCATCTCGACAGACTCGTTGCGTGCATGTTGTTTCCGGTGCTCTGACAACAAGCCTTTCAATACAAACTTCTGCCATCAAATCTGAGGTCTGCAAAGGTCAGCTTGGCGCACCATGCCCTGTTCTGCGGCGGACGACTACGATTTTTTCTAGTGTGTTCCGGGGTCTGGCACAAGTAGCTCAAGACACCATGTAAGACTAAGAATAACAACAGCAACCATATCAATAAAATATACGAATGCTATAGTAATGATAGCAATAATGATGACGGCATTTTCGTTACACCTGAAGATGTGTTGAAAAATCTTGAGTCAAGAGTTTTTTTGTCAGCAGCTTCAAGCTGCTCCCGCCCCCTTGTGTGTTATGTGGGTTGTTCTCAAAATTATGGGTCCCTTTGGTTATGGATTATATGGCGGCACCTTATATTTAGGGGTACCCAAATGGGACCCTAATTTAGGGAACTACCCATGTACCATTTCATGTCCCTCTTCATGTCCGCTTTGTTATGATCACCCCCTCAGCCCTGAAACCTTAAAGCAGATCGCAAGCGGCAAAGAATTCGAGCCTTAAGCAACCACTGCCGGAAAGAACGCGTGAAAACCTAAACCCTACACCTTAAACCCAACACCGTACACCCTAAACCCCAAACTTGACAGTGCTTGTTTCAGGGCCGCAGATGGCATAACGGCCTTGCATATTGCCATTGCCGCCAAGCACGAGGACATCGTGCAGCTTTGGCCACATTCAGTGGGTGGGGTTATATTGGGGCTATATTAGAGTTATGTTGGGATAATACAAAATAAAATGAAAACGACTATTCAGAGTTTAGAGTTTATAGGCAGGCATTCAGTGGGGGGTACCAGTTGTATATTGGGGTATACATTCGCGTTATATAGGTATGAATAAAATGCAAACTACTATATTATAATAGGGTGAGGGGTACCAGTTGTATATTGGTGTATATATTAGGGTTATATTGGCGTTGTCATGGAAAGAAAAAATGGAAACCGAAGGGATTATAGGGTATGTATTGGGGTTTCCATAAGCGCCAGATGAATTACTAGTACTTATGTTTGGATTCCTTGTTGGCATTGGGTACCTCAAGTAAACCTCGAAATGATACTGGTAATCTCTTGTTAGCCAGTCTTGCCATAACATATGTTAGCCTTGTACCTATTATCAAGCGTATCTATAAAAATGAAGTCGACACAGACGTCATAAAGCCTGGTGTTGTTTGCTTTGCGGAGATGAGTCAGCAATCAAAGTTCATCCAGGGTTCAGATCTCACATGCTGTCTGTCAATTCCCAGGACTTAGGCATAGGAATTCCGTTGCTGTTTGGATAGCTTTGCATGATCTACAGAATTGTGCGTACTTCCAGAGACGGAAACTATAACCCCTGCATGTGAGCAGTTTTCGTCAAGGGAACGCCGGCCATGGATCTCAAGTCACGCGTAGAAGCACCACGCACACCAACGGAGCTGCTCTTTCTGATAGCAGCCTGAAATGAGCCCTTACTCAAACTCAGCAGCTTTTCACAAACTGTCAATTGAGCTTTGCAGCGCTGTGATCGGTCATGTCGTACAGATTCTATGGTTTCCATCTCTGGCTTGCTGTGGTCCTCTATTTCTAGCTCGGTCATGCAGATTCCAAAGGGGTAGAGTCGCTCCTCTCCCCCTTCGTTGTGATGTCTGGCTTTGATTAGAGATAGCAGTTGGATTTCTGGGCGAAATTCAAGCTTGTTGATGACGAGGTGAATCAAACTTCCGGCAGTCACCAAGAAGCACACAGACCAAAAACATGTGACAAGTGACAATCAAAAGCGATGACAGTCGAAAGGGCAAACCCTGACCACTCCCATCCATGAGGGCGTTGAAATGTTGAAGGATGCCTAGAAAGACATGGTAGTTCCACAAAATAGGGTCACCCCAATATAGACCCCAATACACTATAGTCCTTATCATAGGGACCCCCCCAAAAAGTACACCTAATTTTGGGAAACCCCCACATTCCACTGGGGGGAACCTGTGTCATAGGCTGCTAAATCCTCACGGCATGATCCAGTTCTGAGAAACCTCCTATTCTACATTTTAAAAGTGGTACAATAGTAGAAGGAATATAATATAATGTAGTAAAAAAAGTATGGTATATTATGTTATGGTAACACCCTGTTGCACAGCTGAGGACACAGCTTCTGAAAGCCTTTGCCTGCCCCTGAGAGCCTCGTGTTTTAGGGTTCAGGGTTTCGTGCACAGTGCTCAAGAATTTGAAAAGGGATCGTGAGGGTCTGGGGCTCAGGATCTATAAGTTGTAAGTGGTTGTAGAAGTAAGATACGAGGGTTTCAAACTTGCATTGGGCTACTTGCAACCACTTATCATGACCCTCCCATTCTGCCCATGCTTTGTGTGAGAGTCAAGTTGAAGATATCACGGCGAGGTGTGATCGTGTCTTCAAACCTGGATAGGGATTTACATTTCCAGCTTTAAAGCCTTGAGCTTAAGGTTTTGCAGCTAAGGATTCGAGAGTGGGTTTAGGCTTAGATTCATTGGCTCCTGTTCAGGGTTTAGGGCTGAGGGTTTTGGATTAAGGGTTGAGGTCGGCTTGCTCTTAGCTAGCAATCATCGAAATGAGAAAGACAGGATGCCCTTTGAACGGCCTCATAGAGAGTGCTTCCTCTTCTGGCGAAATTGGACGTGTGTAGAGGAGCCTTTTTGTTTAAGCTTGTGCCTGAAGCCCAAACCCAACTTTAAAGTTACGACTTGAGGGGGGCATGGCCCTACATGAACAGGCCGCACCGCGAGACCCTCATTAAATTATGGGTGTTTGCACCTCACCCTAAATCCTAAAACCCTAAACGCTCTTCGACAACCTGCTCCTAAATTTGGGCCTTGCTGCATTGACACCTTGTGAGCCTGATGTTGCGAAAGATTCCCTTGACTCCCTCACCCTGCAAATATTGTAAACGTTATTAGCATTATCACGATTGAAAAACAATAAATCTTGTATTCTCACTATTGCTCATATATTTGCTATGGTTATTACTAGTATTACTAGGGATATCCTTGGCCCCAGAACCTGCTCCCTCCAGATCTACCGAGCAGTCACAATTTCTTGACAGCCGGTCATGAGATCACAAACCCACAGCCGCCAACAAGACTATCTAGAGGTTCAAAGTAGTTGAAACCCATGTATACCTGGTATTCACACCCCAATCATAGCCATTACTTGAGGACGTAGGGGTCGTAAACTTAGTTCATACGTACTTACCAACAAAATTGAGTTGTAACTGCATTGAACTAAGCTTTTAGAACAGTCTTTACTTGAGGACGTAGGGGGCGTAAAAGTAAGTTATAAGTACTTACAATCAAAGTTGAGTCACCAAGTTAGCGTTTAAACTGGAAATCTGGATCCGTGGCCAATGACAAATCATTGCTGAGGCAAACTCCGAAGCCAAGATGACGGCGGGCTTCAGTACTGAAAGAGATTTTAGGATTTAAGGTTTAGGGTTTATGGTCTAGGGTGTTGTGTTTAGGGTCATTCAGTTCAAGTGGTTTTTAATGGGAACCCCCTAAACAGGGAACCTGAAGAACATAGTAGGAATCTAATAGGATGAACCTACCAGGGTCCTTCTATTCCTAAATTCCTGCTATATTATTGGGGTTCACTGTTTGGGGTTCCAATTTGATTCCTGTATTAGTGATGAAAAGAGTCATTCAGGCTAACCAGGACTGACCATAAGGGGCCATCGCAGCTGTCATCCTTGGAAAAAGTCTACGGGAGCCTTTGATGATGGATCCCCGTTTGATTCCCCCCCCCTACCCAGACCCTTTAAAGGCTCCGAAACAATGGAACCCCCCCAACATGGACCCATTACTACGTTGGGGAAAGTAGGGGAGTCTTAGGGGGTTCCATTTTTCAGATCCTTTAGGAGGGAGGGGGTCTGAGTACTTAAGGATTCCTTATCTACACCTGTCGGCCCAGAGGCCTTGGGGTTTAGGGTTTATGGCCTCTATGCCTGAAATGTGCCTAGCCCATGAACTCTGGCCACTTGGAGCTTGGTAGGTAGCCATGAGAGAGCTCCAGTGCAATCCCCTCCTGCTACTAACCCCCCACCCCCCTAATCTTAAATATTCCACTGTGTGATAATCAATATATATATAAAGGGATTTTAATATTAGGAGGGTGAGGAGATTTAACATTAGACGGAGGGGATAATGAAGGGAAGCTTGCACCAATGAGGGCCCCCCACAGCACCAAATATACGGAACGTAAAGTGGCGCAAGATTTCTGTTATCCCAAGGTTTTAAGCTATAAGTATGGTACGGAGGGTAGAATGAGAGCACGTGTAACCCTACGTATAACTTACCATGAACCTCCCAGTGTTAACTGTTCGACTAGCCAAAGGCAGTTCCGTAGATCAGAATGACTTTTGGGGACCCACATAGTCATCACTAGGGTACAAAGCGGGGTAAGAAATGTGTAACGTAAACAATCTTTTCATCAGCCCACATGCGACGAATCATGAACCTGCAAGTAATCCTCTCATGATCCCCATTCGCGTTCCATTTTGGGTATAAGTGTGAGATCTATTGCGACCTCTAGACCCTAAACCAATGTATTTGTTGACAGTGCCACCGCTAGCGTTCATGCTGTGACGCCCCATCAGGCTCCCCAAGGTCACATGTGGTCTCCATTCTGAAACATATATGGAGTCCCTTTAGGGCGTTCTTAATTTAGGTTCACGTGGAGGTGTAGGGTAGTTGTAATCCATTGATAGCTGTACTTATAGTATTGTTATAGGATTAGAATTACAATCAGACGTGGGCGTTAATTGCCAATGGATCTCCAAGTATGGGGCCTGCATGTGGGAGTTTCTCAAAACTAGCCTGCAAGAATCCTGAGTAGGGACCCCCTAGCCTTGAATACCCAGTCCCTGTATATCCTTAGGGCAATCGGGTCAGAAGCTGCCAGAACTACAAGGGGACCCACCCTAAATCCTAAACCGCAACTACTGATAGACACAACGACCACACTAAGGCCCCCGCGAGGCTTCAGGATCGAGGGTTTAGATTCCTTCTTTTGGTGTGCGAGGCCCTAAACCCTAAACCTTGATCCTTGGCTGCGTGAGAAAGAATTGGTGGATTAGGTTGTTCTGTGGAGTTGGCGTCCGAAGTGGAGTTTCCCTGATGCTGTATACCCAGGTACGCTTATCAGGTTCGTTCAGGAAGGCGTTTACAGGGCTTCAAGTTGGCCATGGATTCCTCATCCTACACCCTAAAACCTAAAATGTAAACTTCTTGAATGCCCCGGAACACGGTTTACGGTTTAGGGGTTGCGCCTGCTGCCCTACAACCCAAACGCATAGAAAAGAAGTTCCCTGAAAACAATTTTGTTGCTGGAGCTTTGTCTTATGAACCAGCTGAAACAGTCGCGTCCAGGCAAGGTAGAGAGGTCCCCTCCCCAGAATGATAGGCCCTCCCCACCCCTAATCTGGGTTGCTGTTAAGGAACTTAAATTAAGTTACCATAATGGGTATATATAGTGAATAATAGGGTTTCCCCAATATAGTAACTTTTTTTCGTTCCTTAACAGCAACCCAGTAATAGTAACCCCTCCCACTATGGTTTCTCACCTGGGGGAGGGGATTAGACCCCAAGCCTTCTATCAGCTTGCCCCTAAGCCCTAAGCCCTAAAACCTACATATCCCTGTATAAGCCGTTATAACCCATTATAGTAGTTGCCATTTTCTTTTCCATGCCCTAAGCTCCTTTCTTCCACAGGGTGATAACGCTATATAACCCCTGAAACCCTGAATAGGAGTCCATTTGATTTTCCGTTGTCCCAATATACCCTAGAGCCTAAGCCCTTTCTTCGGCAGGGTGCTGTGACGGCCCTGCATCTTGCCGCTGCCACGGGTAGCTGCCCCTGCAGTCGAAAACCCGGGTTGCTGTTAAGGAATTTAAATTAAGTTACATATTGGGTATATATAGTCATTAATATGGTTTCCCCAATATGGTAACTTAAGTTAAGTTCCCTAAAAGAAAGCTAAGGGCATGGGGGGGTGAAACAGGGTTCTTGGGAGTAAGTCTATCTTTCTTAGTTTGGAGTCTGGTGGGTTTTGACCGTAAAGAAAGTTTCTAGCAGCGTGACTCTCAAATTCTCGGCCTGGCGAGAAAGTGTTTTACAGCATTTGTAGAGATTCCTTGTTTGTCCCCACATTACCGAGCATACCTCTTCTGCACGAGATCTTCATGTGTGTAGAGAGCTTACAGCAGGATGCGGTGCCGACGTAAAGTTCCCCCAGTTCGGGAAACAGCAAATTAGGCAAATTCGCACATGAACTTCCTGCTGCAAGTATTTAGCACTCAGCGCATGTATGATGGCCTGATTTGGCCCCCTACGCGCACCCACACACACACACACACACACACACATCCAAACAGAGTTTCGGTGATTAGGGTCCCGTTATGGACCCCAGCATATTACAATCCTTATGAGACGGGCTTCCAGAGAGCACATGATTCACTCAACCTTGAAGACTGCCCCCCATGTCAATGCCTCCTTTCCCCCCACAGACAGAAACCTTGGGTCCTGCGGCACTCCCAGGCCACACAGCCCCAGCGAAGGCCAGACTGAGAGGGGTTGAATGATAAGCCTGACTTTCATGATGATGATGATGATGATGATCTCCATGATGATGAGGATGATGATGGGGAGGAGGATAAGGAGTAAGGGGAGGACGAGGAGGAGGAGGAGGAGGTGGTGGTGGTGGGGATTTGTGTCCTTTGTGTCCTTCGTCAATATCATCCTATAGGTGTTCGGTCCGGTCTTGTCCATGGTCGTTGTCTTGATTCTGGTCGCAATCGTCGCAAGCAGTTTCACCAGCAGCGTCATTGTCGTGGCTGTTGTCACTGCCACCCCCGCCGTCATCGTCGTCGCGGTCGTCGTGGGTTGCGCTGGAGGTGGAGAGTAGTCGTGGCGGTGCCGGCGCGTGTGGAGGCGCCGGCCGTTCTACGCTGATGTGGTGACGAACCTTCGTTTAGATCGGCAGAAGTTTTGTTATGGTTTTGCTTGTAGGAATTTGGCATGAGAGAGGCTCGGGGCATAGCTTTGAAGGGTTTCTCCAGACTTTGGGGCTCAGATTACGCAATGTTCTCTGCTAGAAGGGCAGAGAAACTCTTGTACAAGCACAAATAGCCTAACCTCAACAGTTAGACTTGCTCAGAAGTTGAATACCTGAACCTGGCCCGTGATTGATAGCAGTATGCAAGTGGGCCATCCAATATAAGTACTTGGCATGGTATCCCTGAACTCTGAAGCATGGCCGCACAGCACTAGCGCCCTCCTCAACTCTTAAACCCTCCCACTCTCCTTATGAGAATTTTCTCTGGGAACCATACTTTCAAAAAGCAGGTGGATATCTTTGCGAGTAGAACGGGCATGTTTCATTTTAGGTTGTGGTTTCCCCCAATCCTCAAACCCCAACAACCCCCCGCGATGGTGAGTAGACTCAAAATAACATTTGAGCCTTGAGTGACAATCCTTCCTATGGATACCCCCAAAAATCGTCCCTAATTTTCAGAACCCTCAAGCCTAATACATAAACCCTACGTTCCTCTGTATGATCCCAATGTTGAACCCTACAAGACGTTTACCCTAAAGCCTAAAGCCGACACCCCAAACCCTAAACCTTAAACCCTAAACCCCTAAACCCTAAACCCTTACACTCTAAACCCAAAACCTAAAGGAGCCTAAACCCTAAACCGGACCCAGTGGGAGGCGTTGCTATCCTGTCGCGCCTTCGTGGACTCGGCGGGGCTTCCGGAGGGCTTCAGAATACAGAGTTGAGGGTTCAGGGTTAACGGTTTAGGG
>CAJNIZ010047093.1:30846-70033 GCA_905231905.1 Symbiodinium pilosum | reverse complement strand
AGGGTTAATGGTTTAGGGCTCAGGGTTTAGAGTTTAGGGTTCAGGGTTAATGTTTAGGGTTCAGGGTTTAGAGTTTAGGGTTCAGGGTTTAGGGTCATTGAGTAAGCCCTTTTTCCCCCTTTGGAGTCCTAGCTGTATTAAAAAAAGGGAACTTTTACTCCTAGGTTACAGGGAATCTAGTAAGATGAGGTCTTGGGGTTTAGGGCCCTGGGAAAATATGATGAATTATTTATATAATGTATATGTATATAGGGCTGGTTCTCAGTTTGTATAAGGGAATCCAAGTTTATATCTTCTCAGGCACATGCAGGGCCTTAATATTTAGAATGATGTAGAATCAAACGGAAAAGAAATGGAGAGTCAAACGGAAGCTACGGTTATAACGGGGCTGCACAAGGATTAAATTATAGTCCCCTCCCGCTCATAGTAAGAATTCCACCCTCCCCTAGTTTTCAATATTCTCAGTACAGTATACCATGTTGTTTGCGTGACAATGAAATTTTGATAAGATTAGGACGCTTGAAATAAGAGGTCAAGGGGTTACAATCTCCTTATTGCAAATACTAGCCCCGTTAAAGCTCAGAGATGTGGATCCTTACCTGGCTAGAGGGCTTGCTTGGAGCCTCTCTAACGGTTTAGGGTTTAGGGCAGCTTTATGGCGTATTTGCCAGGAGTTGTTGACTTGGGGATGGCAAGTAGACTTACAAAGTCAGAAGAGCCTCCAAGCAAGATTCCGGATGGTGCCCAATCTCTGATCCAAGTATGAGGGTTGATTCTGGTAAACTGGGGCTGTGGGGAGTACAGATTCATAGTAAGAAGGATGATAGTTATAATAACAGTAATAATAGCAGTAAGAAGAGTAAGGGGGCTTCGGGCTGTGCAATTGGAGGTGAAGAGCTTTGGTTAGCTCAGGCCACAAGAGTTTAGGAGGCCTGGATGGCTGAGGACCTTGTTGGCCGGGACTCTGAAAGCCTAAGCCCCCAAATCCTAAACTATGTATCCCTCTAAACCCAGGTTGAGGTTTAAGGTTTAGGGTTCAGGGCTTAGATTTCCTTACAAAACCCTTCGGCCTCTTTGGCTTTGGTCCCTGAAGAACCGGACTTGCGACCAAGCGACTGCATTGACGTTGGCAGCTGAGCACGGCAGCTTGGCAGCAACCAAGGTGCAAGGGGCTTAGTCCTTTCCTGGGTAGGCCCCTGGAATACTTAATATTTTCCCTAATGGCTGTAATAGGGGACCCTATATATTAATATTTTTCAAAGGGTTTGAGGGGCCAACCCAGTTTCTTACTGGTGGTCAGTAGGGAATAAAGGAATATAATCCCTACATGCTTTCATGTTTTGAGCTTCAGGGTGTTGAACATGTAGCCTTGAGAGTTGTGGGTTGAGGGTTTGGAGCTCAGGATTTTGGGGTTGAGGGTGTAAAGTGTTGATTCAGGCGTGTGGGGTTTTGGATACGGGGGTTGATGGCGTGTTATATTTGCAATTGTTATGGAACTGGTTCCGGAAAAGCACCTCTCTCAAATTTGTGAATCCTTTTCCAACATGATTCGGATTAAAATCATTCTGGTGTCTTGGCTGTCGTTTTTCTACGTCTGAGTCAGATTTTCTGCGTGCATCCACGCAGGCCCTCCATGCACTTGAAGGACCCCCACCTGTGGTGCCATGATGTAAGAATCAGGACGCTGTTTTTGTCTCTGGGGAAACCCAATGCCCAAATATTGCAATCTTTACCATAGGCACGCCCAAAAAAGTACCCCTGATTGTGGGAAACCCTCTTGGGGCTTTTAGAGGCTTCAACTCCAGTTTCAATTGGATGTAACCCTTGCACCCCTGACACGCTAGGTCTAGGTCTGAAGCTTAATGTTGGGGGTTTAGGGCTTGGGGATATTTCACGTGGCCCCCATATTTGAGGAAAAGCATGGCACTGGTGTTGACAGTCTGTCAGAGTTCTGGGAGATTGCTTTTCTTGGCGGTGTTTGGTTTTCATTGTGGGCATCCCATGGTTGTTCTGATTAGTTTTTGCTTATTATGAAACCTTCATAAACGGTTCCAGGGCAGATGGTGCACGGAGTCATTGAAGGGATACATAGGATGTACCCAGCTGCCACACCTTCAACCCCCAAACATGTTGGTTCCTTATTGGGGAATAAACCCTAGATAACACATTCCCTTATACCCTACTAACCCCCAGTAAGCTTATGGACCAAGGGGTGCTTCAAGGATGGACACCCATGTTGAGATGTAAGTGGATGGGAACTGTTCAAGTTGAATGTACCTTGCCTAGCCCTCCAAAAGAAGGTCTTTTAGTCCTACCTACTTGGTCCCAATTCTGTGGAATTCAGATTTGAGTTCCTGAGACCGAACCCACGCACCGGGATTGTATTCCGTTATTCCCTACTAACCAGTAAGTCTGATGCTAAGGTTTCGCTGACATGGCGCAGGTCTTGTTGCAGGCTCTGGTCCGGGTTTAGGGTCTGTCGTGGTCAGTTAGGAAGGTTTTGGACGGAAATAGAGACATAAAAAGAAAGAAGAATAAATGATTGAGATTTTGTTAGTTGATGTAGGAAGTTAGCACAGTGCTTGGGTAAATCGCGTCCGATTTCCTTGAGGTCGTCCAAGCACGGAAGTACGAAAACCCCTACGTTATGCCAATACCATCCTGATAGACACGAGAAGAGCTGCTTACAGTCATGAACTTGCTTTGACCCTGCACTTTTCTTACGGAAGAACCTGCTTTCACTCCGAGCAAGGAGTCGACAGATTTCTTTGCGCGAACTTTCCATGCGTATCCCTTTTCAGGAATTGTGGTTTAGGGCTTAGGGTTCAGGATTGGGGGTTTAGGCTTTAGGATTTCCTAGGGTGTCCTACCTAGCTTTGATTGCAACCCATGATAAGGCACCTTTCACCCCGTGTATGCTTGCCCGTAATACTGCCTACTCCTCTTATCCGCTTACCTCCCTCCTACTTTGAATATACTAAGTCCCTTTCCCCTAAGAGTAAAACCCCCACTCTGCTGACAAAGAAACCTTCCATGATATAATGGTTCTATTGGATGAGAAAATTCACGTGAGTGGGGAATATTCATGAACCTTCGAGCGCGGTTTTTCCATATGAGGAAACCAGTTTATCGACCATATGCGTGTTGCAGGGGTAGGTTTGAAGATAGTTTTCAATTTGCTTGCTTTAATCCCTCTACGACCCCTACTAAATTCCAAGCCTGGAACCTCAAACTCTAAGGCCTAAACCGCCAACTCCAAACTCTCAACTCGCTATAGACTTTTTGTCCTGAACCCAAAACCTTATTTTTGAAACCTAAACCCCAGTCCAGTAAATCTTCTGCCAGGCAGGAGCCCAGGCAAATTTCCGGCGTGTCGATGGCGTAGCGCCAATGCATCTGGCAGCAGGCAAAGACCCGGTTAAGGGTTTCGGGTTTTGGGTTTAGGGTATGGGCACCATACCCAGGCCTCTACCTGAACCCAAAAATGTGTAGAAGAATGACTTGCTTGAAGTGTTTCGGACCATGTTTTCACTTGTTCGGAGGGTTTAGGTAAACCCTTAGGGATCATATGGGGGACCATAGTGAAACTGCTACATGTTTGAACCCTTTTAAAATCGAAGAAATGGAACCACCAGAAATGACCCCATTGCTACCCACACCCCCGGCTTAGGGGTTAGCATAAATGATTTTACTTGTTTCCAGGGGCTTAGGTAAACCCTTAGGGTTTAGGGTTTAGGGTGTGTTCGGGGATTTAGGTAAACCCTTAGAGATTATGTAGGGATGTTTTAGGGTCATAGCAAGGAAATGAAAAAGACAATATTGACAATATTAACTCCTTTTCATTTGGTAGCGTTGACCCCCTAATACATCCCAAACATGGAAAGGAAGTCCTCAATCAGTAGGCCTTTTCCAAGTAAAGGGCAACATTATGTAGTACATCGAAATAGCAGGAATGATCGTAGTAATCCTGGCCATAGTAGTACTAAGAGTGATTACCGTAGTAATTACATATGTCACTAATAATACTAACGATATTAGTTTGATTGCCTGGGTCTTAGGGCTTATATACGGGACTACACCACTTCATCTATGAGCTACTGTCAATGTCAGAGTTACCCCAAGGGACCAATAAGGGTGGATAGGGGTCCCTTTTCGTGCTTCAGTAGAGTTTCTAGGATATTCCCCAGTAGGAACCTCTACCCACTCATTATTATGGTAAGTATTGGCTGTAGCTCATTTGGCGCTTTTAGGTTTTGCAAGCTACTGGTGCTAGAAGCGGATCCTGCTTTGACAACCCACACGTCCTCAACAGTTTGAGTTCATATTGGAGATTTGAGGCACTGCAGTTTCGTCCGAGCGCAGCATACGGTTCTAGTTGAGCACGGTTCCCTTGAGTCGAGTCTGCCCCAAACATCTTAAAGCTTATTGCACACAAGCAAGACACCAAGAAATCTGCGGAAACGCACTTGCTTCTTGACACCCCATTTTTGATGAGTTCAGTGTTTTTCTTGAGGCAGGCTACTCATGATGCTGTCCCTGGCAAAATGGCCTTAAGATTGCATGAAGTCGGTGCATACGGGAAAGTTCCATAAGCTCCTCATGAAAATACCTAGCTTCCGAAGCCCAAGGCAGAAAAATTGTACCCGCGAAGAAGAAACATGATCGTGTCACGAACTCCAACTGTACTAAAGTGAAAAGCCCTTGTTGTGGCAGGTTTGGGTAATGCTGCTCTGATCCGAGCGCTCTTGCAGGCAGCAGGGAGCGAGTTAGGGCTTCGGCGTTAGGGCTTAGGGTTTGATATAGTTGCTTATTTTCGGGGGCTGCAGTAGTTTAAAGCAGCCAGCTTTAAAGTTCCAAAGTACTACACAACATTACAAGGGCTTCGAGCTTTTCATCAGGGCCTTCGATTTTTTGGTTTTACGGCTGAGGTTGTTTGGGTTAGGACTTGGACGCAGACCCCCAACAGGATCCAAAAAATTGAGCCTCACCATAGTGCCTGAGCTTCCCCAATGTAGTAATGGGGTCAGTTGGGGGGAGCTCCATTTTTTGGATGTTTTCAGGGGTCTGTGGAGTTTATGAGTTGAAGTCAGATTGAAGCAACGGTATCAGGGTTGTGCCCCTAAGGATGTACTCCCAGCAATCAGGATCTCTTTAAGGAAACCTAGGGGGCTACATGTGTCCATGTACTACATTGCAGCCATAGGGTGGGGAGCCTGTTCAGGCTACGACCTAGGGGATACAACCCTGCAATTCTTGAAGAGTTTGGAGTTGAGGGTTGCTGTAACATGAAGGGACTGGTTTTGAACCAAGTCCTCGTTGGAGAACGAAGCGTTCAGGATTCAACGAATCAACTTAGGCCCCCAAAGGTTTCTAACGTGTAGGCGCCTGTAGCATGTGCCTGCCCTTTTCTGATGATGTTTCATGCTGGTTCATTATATGTGCTTCGCAAGCTAGTATACCTAAGGGGACACACTAGTTTGGCAAGGTAATTTCGGTTCGTTGAAGCTTGTGTCAGTTGACATTTTTGTTATCTAAGCCTGAAAGGTGCAGCCGGCGTTCTCTACATCGGCTGCTGGGTTCCATGTTTTTACTAAATTCTGAGCCCAGGCGAGTGTCAGGAAGGCTGATGTTTGTTAGCAGGCTCTGGGGGTTTTTGAGCTGGCAGTTTGAAGCGAGCTCATCCGACCTCACCCTAAATACTGGTTTATATAAGGGAATCGTCCCAAAATGGCCTTAAATTGGAAATTGAAATGATTTTGAATTACCCTGTGAGTGTCAAGTCTACACAGCCAGAGCCTGGTATCTCAGAGCACCAGGGTCCAGCACTCCCGGGTTGCTGTTCAGGAACGTAAGGTGAGCTGTAGTCTGAACTCCTTAAAGGGGCTTATATAGGGGAGTATATAGGCCCTTAATACAGGGGAGTATTATAGGGGTTATTAAGGAGACTGGGAGCAAGTAAGTTACCATGATTGCGAAAGCATCTTATTTGCAGTATATCCATAGCATGGTAACTTCGTGTCAGTTCCTGAAAAGCAATCCAGTTCCAGTTTCTTTAAAACCGGGACCCATACAGACCCTCCGTCGCATCCTTACTCACCCCTATAGGGCTGAATAACAACCCTAAACCCAACCCAAAACCCTAGTCTCATGAAGCTGGGATCAAAGCACGTGACCAGGCGAAGGCAAACTGCAGCATCCAAGTAGACGATGGCTCCTGGGCTGTTTAGGTTCAGGGCCTGGGGCTGAGAGTTTGAGGTACTTAGAGTTGAGGAGAATATCAAGTTTGCTGCACATTCCCCACTTTCGAGGTAGATGCAGATGAATCATTTGGGTTTTGCTTTTTTCAGGTGAGAGGATGGATGGGAAGAAAGTATATGGCACACAGTTGCTGCGAGAGGAATGCTCCAGGGCAACAGAATTAGTCCTGCGCGCAATGACAGAGCCAGGACATGGCCAAGCAAGCGTCGGATTGCCTGACAAAACAGCCTATGGTGGATCGCTTCAATCAAGTTTTCGTTTGTAGTACACCACCAAGTCACATTGTTATTGACGAGCTTAAATATTTTGGATTCAACAAACGGCGGCATGTAGAACTATGATTACTTGGGTGGAAGTGTTTGCAACGGCAAAGAAAAATGCGCAGCTCGCGAGAAACTTGATGTCCGTCACATGCATGTGTATTATTCAAGCTGTCAGTCTTTCCCGTGAGCTCGTTACAGACGAAGAAACAAAAAGGGAACCAACGTGCAGACCTTATCAAGAGTCAGAAGGTGGTGTGTTTCCGTGGAGTCCTGGTCTGTGGTCTCTGTTTAGTTCCATGGAGGGACCAGCATTTCATGAAAACCCAGAGCACCTTGTAGCAGTTTCCTGCTTATATCGTTTCCCGTACAATGACACAAGATTCTTCTCTTCGCATCAGTTTTTGTTGAGATTCGGGCTTGGGCCTTAGGTATTGCAGATGATTTGAGGTCCAAGGGCTTGCTAGTTGCCACCATCTGCTTGCGAAGGGGAAGGATTGTTATAGCTAGAAGTTATATTAGGTTTACTTCTGAACATATGGCCTTGCTCGCATAGAAACGAAAAAGCTGTGCCGTGGAAATGGCAACTAGGAATCGAAGTCCCTTCTCTTTGGAAGCTCCAAGTTGTATTAAGTTAACCAGCACGATCAATATTACCTTTTCCATTCCTATTTCTATTCTTATTACTGTTACTATTACTAATCACGACTTATAGTTACAAACTACTGTGACTATAATTGTTGCTATTATTCTATGGTTACTCGTGTGTTTTGTATTACTAGTATCATCATTGCTAGTACCATTACCAGTACTATTACTCCTTAAATCCTCCAGGCATCCGGCGGTCTGCTCACTATACCAGAGTGGGTGGGGAGACGCCGCTACACTTCGCGGCGGAAGGTTGGGAAGGGTTTAGGGGTTTGGGGGTTTAGCGGTTCAGGGTTTAGGGGTTCAGGGTTTAAGGGTTTAGGGTTTAAGGGTTGAGGGTTTAAGGAGTTCAGTATCCACTACAGAAACCTGAAGAATAGCTTAGGAGGACCCCCCACCCCGTAATAGTAGTAAAATAGGAATATAAGAGGACCCGGATATAATCCCTATTATCCCCTATAGTCACTATTACTGGCACCTGAAGAATACGTAATATCATCATCCCTTTGTACTTTCTATTCTGTTGTGGTATAATATACCCCCATACACTATTACCCCCCAGGATTTCCGTATTCCCGACCCGAAGCTCAAAATCCTAAATGAAAAGGGCTTAGGTTATAAAGCTGTGGGGTGTAGGGTTTGAGGGTTAGGATTGGGTTCAAGGGCTTAGGGTTCGAGAGTTGGGTGGTGCAGGATGAGATGAAGTCTTACAATTATGGACCGTGACTCAGTCGTCAACGTTCCCTAAATGTCGTGTATGTGAGAGTATGTGTACATATACACATATGCTCCCCCATTCTCATGAACCTATTCTGGGGTGTTAAAACCTATGCGATTCTGTCAAGATACCTTGCAAGATATACATTTAGTTCCACATATACTTCTGGCCCCAGGGTAAAGCCCTAAGCCCTAAAGCCCCGCATATATGGGGTTTTCCTAAACCAGGTGGCCCGAACATAAACTCAAATAGTCTGTAGCCTCTTAGCAGAGGGACTCCCAAAAAGAAACCATAAATTTTCGGAGGCTCTCCCTCATCTCTCCTTGCATAGCCCAGTTAAGCCCTAAACCCTAAATTATATAATCCCTATTAAGATTGGAACCCTCAACCCTGCGAAGCCCTGAAACCTAAACCCGATTAAGCCCCGAACCCTAAACCACACCCTAAACCCTAAATCTTTTCATACTTAGCTTCAACCTGGTAGCGTCTGGAGGCGGTTTCGAGGAGGCCGTGGGCGTTCTCCTTGCTGCTCAGGCTGAGCTGGACAGGCAGGGTCCTCCGGTTGAGGGTTCAGGGTTTAGGGTTTAGGGCTTAGGGGTCAAGGTCATGCGATTCATATTTGAGGGTTGCCAAAACTAGGGGCCAATCTTTTTTTTTCGGAAAATGAAGCGGAAACTGGAAATTACGAGGGTTTATAGGGACCGGGCTTTTTCCGAATTAGTGGATGGAGGAAATCCTACACCACCTACCTAAAAGGCATCTTCTATGGTGCGGCGACAATGTATCCCCACACCTCCTTTTTATTATTGACCTTTGTTCTGTACGAGGCGGTGCAAGATTCCGTCGTTGGAGCATATTTCTTTCGTGAGGCTTTCCATACCACTGTTAAGAAGGGGGTACGGGGCTGTGAGAAATCTACGTTGTGAAAGCAGTGCAAGATTCCCTCCCCCCTTTACAATAGGGGTGTATAGTACATAGACTTCTTTATTGGAGTTCCCCCTATGTAAGGAAACAGCATTTACGTGCATGCAGGACCCTGAGTACATTATACCTGGGGAATTAGGGTATCACAATATATTTCATAATCTTGCAAGGCTTTTTAGTAACAACAGCAGTATCGAGGTGTAGGACTTACTGTGCAGGACTTGGGCCGTGGGATTCCTGTTGTTGATCTAGATTGGAGAAGGAGAAACGGGAGGTGAGGCGTTTGAGAAATTGAAGGTGCATCCGCAAAGTTTTCCGGCAGCCGATAGAGTTTGATTGGGATTTGTCTCGTTTGCAGAGCGCATCTTGTGCATTAAGGGATGCTGTAGGACAAGTCAAGAAGTGTAGGAGCCTCCTTGTGAATTTGTCAAACCTCTTCTTTTTGCCAGCCTCGCAGGGCTGTTCCAAAAGAGCTTCTTGAAGGGTACGCATGGACAAGCTGCTTGTGCTTTTGGGCAGCTCAGGACTCAACGGACTAAAGTAAGTGTGTTTGTATAGACCTGTCTCGAATTCTTGTTGTGGCTGAAAGCCAACTCCAGACTCAAGCCACACACGGTAGGCGCACAAGCAAGAGGAGCAAGTCATGACATTCCTTTTCAATGTCCTTGAAATTCTGTTATCAAGTACCCCAAAACCGCCTTCCGCTTGTGTTGACTAGGAGAACTCCTCAAAGCACTGGCAAATACGAATTCCTTTCAGACCCTCATCATTCGTCATGTATTCCTTGTACATCACCTAAAACCATAATATGGTAGTGTCCATTTTCTTTTCCATTATTCCTATATAACCGTAACCCCTAGAGAACTCCAATACATACCCCATTCTTATATAGTATATTTATATATATATATGTATTCCTTGCACAACCCCTATAACCCCAACCCTGAACCCTAAACCCTATATCATTCCCAAAGACAGGCCCGCAACCGACGGACGAACACCGCTCCATATGGCAGCGGCTGGCTCAAGAATAGTCATCGGCTTGATCAGTGATTTTGGGTTAGGGTTGAGTTTAGGGTTTAGGGTTAGTGGTCTAGGGCTTAGGCTCAGATATCTTGATCATTGTTGTTGGTTTAGGGTTCAGTTTAGGGTTTTGGGTCTAGGGCTTAGGCTTAGATATGCCCTCCCCGCTCCCCGCTAGGAGCTCCCCCAAAACCCAAATTACCCAAACCCCCATGAGGGATTGTTATTGGGGCTTTGTATTTTGGGGTCTCCCTTGAAGGGAGCCACTACAACCCCCTTGGAATAGGGGATGCTAAGCAAGCCATTCAGGGTGTGAGCGGGTAGATGGTCAGGGTTTGAGAGCTGAGGGTGTAGGATTCAAGATATGAGGCTCCCCGTGTAAGGTGTAGAGTCACAGTTTAGAGTCGAGGAATGTAAATACAAGCCACATTGGTACGAAAGATGCGGGAACAAAACAATTGAACAATAAGAGAATAACGGAGTACGCGGCGTGGAAATCCCCACAAAAATGGGCAAATTCACAACAACCTCAAGCAAGCTCGCCCCTAATTCCTGTTACTCTGGGGAATATATCCTCATCAATCTTATCTCAGAAGTTTGAATTTTATCATTTGCCCAACCAGAGCTTCAAGGGTTGACAGCTTTGGATTGGAAAGCGCTGTGTTCAATAGACCTCAAGGTTTCGGAGACATGCTGGGTCATTCTCCCTCACAGTCAGTGTCCTCAAAGGGTCCTGACATAACCCCTAAACGCCCCCGGTTCGGTAACAGTATCGGCAAGGAGGAATGACCGAAGATATGTAGGGACGGAGATGGAGGGTGGGGTCTGGCTTTTAGTATCACTGTGATTATGACTCTTCTGATTGTTAGTATTGTTGATTAGTATTATTGTCATGAAATATTGTCATGATAGTTATTATCTATGAAAATTCAGACTGAAAGGTCGAAGGATTTGACATTTTCAGCTCTAGAGCGTTCAGCTTCAAAAAGTTTAGAAGCAATAGGTTTCAGTTGACTAGACCATTTGGACAGCAACAACCTTTTCCCCCATCATCTGCAATCTCAATGACGGATAGTCCCCATATAAAGTGATTGATGATTTTTGTTATTAGGGGCGTGATGAGCTTCGTTAATTGCAGGAGAGATGATGTAGGATTCAGGCTTAGAGGGGCTTTGGCTTTGTGTTGAGGATCCTGGGCCCTGTTTCCACTTAGGTGTAGGTTGACAATGGTTTGGAACGTATTTCCACAAGCTCCAAGCGAAGAACAAACTGGTTCTGATTGGCGCTTAGTTAATTCTTGCTTCAGCTCACTGCGAAAATGGATCCGCGGGCCCAAGGTTTGTTTTTTTCGGAACAGCCCTTCTTTCACAACCTCCAGAAATTCGATCGTCCCGAAGTCTACCCTCCTTTTGAAGCCTCATTGTCGCAACGGACGCTGGCTCCCGGTTAAGAGGAAGCTAGCAAAATAGTTGTGGGTTTGAGGGTTTAGTCCTTCAACCCGGGGATTCGAGCTGCTATGATTCTGATGACCCTTGACTATGTGACCAAGTTACGGACAAAGCATATCTCCAAGTCCCAAACTCCAAAACACTAGACCCACATCAAGGCCTACAATGGCTATGCCAGAGTATGCCAGCAGCTCTTGGAGGCCTTCATTTCCCTGGTCCTCCCCATAGCACAGAAACTTTCCTAGAAGAGGCCGTATTTTGGGAAGCATGTTTAGCATCAGGCAGGGCGCGTAGCATATACTAAAAGTGAATACACTCAACGCTGCAACACAAACTTGTGGGTCACCTGTTTGGTGAGTCCGGTTTGATATTTGACGGGGTACTATAGCCCCATATAGAGTAAGATCATATCCTCCTTTTCGATGAAGTATGTTGCAAGAAGAGCTGGCTTATGTTGTTCACCAACAAAAAATGATTCTCAGTTCCGGATCGTTGCTATCGGGATCGTGTCTTGTGGGTGGAGAAACACTTTGAGATTCAGAAGGTGCTAAGTGTGGAGGCATGCGGGAACCCCCTAACGTTTGTATGTCTGACGAAATTGCGGGGCATGTTGAAGTGCATTGGATAATCAGTTTTGCTAGGAGGTCCCTTTCAAGTCAGGTGCTTTAGGGCTGGTAGCCCATCTATTAGGAAGAGTAGTTCAGTGGGGAACCAAAGGATGACGATCAGCACTGCTTGTATCATTGTAGTGTATCTGTTTATCAACATGTATTCGACATTATCTTTAGCTCGTTGATCGCGAGTGTAAGACCGCTGCTGTGTCGAATCTGATTTCAGCTAATTAGTGTGACCCTGAAGCAGGGAAGGGTACCATCCAGGCTTGAAAACATCAGCCACAGGCGTTAATCATTGAAACCTTACCCAGTATCCACCAAGCAAACTTGCATTTGCTTAGGTTTTCCTGTAGGGCAGCTGTCCTGGTTGTGATGTGTTCGACGTGGCATCTTATTTTCGTACGGGCGAAAATCTTCCAATCCAAATTCAAATCAAACTGCAACTTCCCAGGGCTCCACAACTCTAGAGCTTTGACAGGTGCGGTAGCTGGGCTCCAAGTCCAGGATAGCTATGGCTGATGACAAAGAAGTGCGGGCAGCTTGCCCACGCAATCTTGGAGTCGCATCATGGACTTGCAGGTGCGGGCAGCTGACCTACATGGTCTTGGAGTCTCAAGAGAGGCTTGTAAGCGGAGAGGTCAGCTTTGAAGGCTCCGCCCCAAGGCCTACCCAGTCACCCTAAAGGGGTCCAAAATGGACCCAAAAAACAACATAATGATGAAGTAACTGAGGAATTACTGGGGGTTCAAGGCCTTCGATTTTTCAAAGGGCCTGGTCTGGGCGGCAATCTACCCTCCTGAACCCTAAGCCCTGAACCCTAAACCCTGAATAGAAAACCCTGAACCTTAAACCCTGAACCCTAGGCCCTAAACCTGAAGGTTGTCTTCGAAAACCTCAGAACTCAAACCTTCATCCCACAGCCGACCAGAGACCATGGTTGGGATCCTAAACCCTAATAGTAATAGTAATAGTATTGGTAGTAGTAATAGAAATAATAACAATAGTAATAGTAATAATAATAGTAACAGTAATAATAATAGTAACAGTAATAATAATGGTAATAGTACCCCTGCCTGGTGAGGCACGGACCCCTCCTGACATAACCATGCCCAAAGGGAGGCTTAGCTCGAACAGCGATTTTGGGGTTTAGCGCTTTGGGTTTTTTTAGTTTGGGGTTCAGGGGTTTGGGCGGTTCAGGGAGTTTAGGGGTTTAGGCTCTGGTGTTTTGGAGTTTAGGGTTTAAGGTATAGGGGTGTTTAGGGGTTTAAGGTCTGGGAAGCGGGGGAGTTCTGACTGTTTACTTCCTGGTGCTCAAGGGGGAGTTGAGAAAAGAAAATTGAAGCTGCTATAGCAATGAGGGTTCTAGGGTTTACCTACTGGTGATGAAGAGGGAGTGCAGGAGTGGACCCCAAAACAATATGGTCCCCTATAGAAATACCTATCTGCCCTCACCGTAAGGCACGGGTCAAGTCATCGTTTTCCTGGACCCGACGGAACCTACCCGATAGAACCTACCGTAGAATGTTATGCCTTCCATTTGTGTAGGCTATAGCCCTACAGTTCTAGGTGCTCCAGGGTTTAGGATATGGACTTCTTTTGGTGTGTTTTGACGGGTGTGTGGGTGTTGTCTTAGATCTCTTGTGTTCTTGTGTGACACAGTTCTCTCGCAGACTACATAAGTTTCAAGGAATTGTGTGTGTGAATTCTGCTAGATTTGGTGCAAGGTTGCAAGCTGTGCCTCCAGCATTGAGAGTGTTGGGTTACGGGGACAAGGTCTTAGAGTCTAAGCTTAGCAAAGAGGGTATGTGGAGTAAGGTAGAGGTTTTAGGGTTTAAGAAAGATCAGGGTTTATGGTGAAAGGATAAGGGTTTCCAGTTTTCGGTTGGCCCGAACAGGTTTAAGCTTGAGGTTTGGGAGCCCCCGAGCCTACACCTGCTGAAGGTAGTTTGCAGAGCTGCCTAAGGACACCTGCAAGAATAGCGTGCGAAGGGCCCATCTGGAGTGTCATGATTTTTGGGAATTAGTAGAGATTCCCAAAAACTGGCTTCGGGTATTGTACCTGTCTTGCTTGATCCGACAGATTTACATGGAGATGTCTCACACTCGTGGGCTTGGGTCATCACGATCAGGGTCCACTTGTCGCCCAAGTCCCGGAAAATCCTACCCTCAGCCGAAGCCCTAAAACCTGAACCCTAAGTTCAAACCCCAAGCCCTAAAACCTAAACCCTAACCAAAACCCCAACCCCACGCCCTAAAACCTCAGCCAATAAACCCTAGCCCCAAGCCCTAAACCCCAACCCCAAGCCCCAATCCCTAAAGCCCAAACCCTAACCCCAAGCCTTAAAACCTGGAGTCCAGACACCCAGGTGGACGCCTTTGCATCTGGCAGCCCACCATGGATATGCGGAGGCCTTTCCGCTTTGGGGTGTGGAATCTCAACAAAGGGTTATAAGGGTTAAGGGATTAGGGCTTAGGGCTTGAGATTTGGGGGCTTAGGGTTTCCTTTGGAGGATTTAGACTTTGGGGTTTGGTGGTGTGAAGTTCAAGGCTTTTCCAAATCTAGTTGGCCTTGGGCAACCAAGCGCCATACAAAGTTTACGAGGAAATGCACGGAGTCCTCTTCAGGATTCTGTGGCGATGTTCTCTCAGAAACTCCTTCATGGGGCTCAGCAAGGGTCCCAAAACCCTGAAAAACATGAACCGTCACCAAAATGAGATGCTGCTTGGCTGCTTCTGTCATGAAAAATCCGCAGAGCCCGTAAATGACCAAAAAAAGGAATTCCCAAAATCACCCCATTACTACATTAGGGAAATTGGGAGGTTATCTGGAGGAGCCCTTGTCAGGGTAGGGGGTCTGGGAACCTTGTATTCAGGGGTAGGCCGTTGACGTTGGGTAACCTCGGGGGTTCAGGTTTGTGCTCTAGGTATTGAATCTTCAAGAATGAGGATTTCATGGCTCGAGGCTCAAGTCTGCAGATTGACCCAGAAATATCAAGAGCAGAAGTAAAAGCCGAAGACAACACAATAATAATAAAGATAGTGCAGGTGTCCGAGTAATACTGGTAGCAATACAAAATACGGTAATACTAACTAAGCGTCGCAATTTTTCGGAATTGGTGACAGCTGCAAGATGGCATGATTGTACTAGTGGCGTCTAAATGATATTGCTATCTTCCTGGAACAAACATGGAACCTGATAACCAATCCCTTTTCGGAGGCGCTAGCTTTGGTAGGGGGTTTTGCATTGCAGGCTTGTTTGCGGAGTGTAAAGTCCAGCATATCACTGTACAGAATCCCCATATTCTCCGGCTACATTCTCGAAAACATGAGCGGTAAGTTGCCTCTCTCTGCCCTAAGCCTACACAGCTTCGTGATGATGACTGCTACTAGTTAATATGCCTCTTCGTCTGACTACCGACTAGCACTACAACTACCAGCAATCACTCTTCTACTGCTACTGTTGACACTGCTCCTCAATCTTTGGGATGTCACCACACTGGCACAAAAGCAAGAACCTGTAGTGCCAGGCGCATCTTATTCTCGAAAACCCTCTGTCCGTTCAGTCGTAGTGGCTTCAGCATTGCTTGGACCTTCGAATGCCACGTTTTGTGTGTGTTCCAGAGGTGATCGATGTGCTGCTCGCGGGAGGCTCTCCCGCTTTGGTCTGTGTACTTGCATTTTTTGGGACTAACCTGAAACCCTGCGTATGGCTTTGCTCAAGGGATGCATGCATCGCCACAGCTGTTCTTGAGGGATTGAGGTAAGAGTCCAGCCGTAGCGGGTTAAGGCCACACACTGACATAGACTTGGACAATGAAATTTGCTTTCTGCATGCATGGATTGAGTAAGGTGAGTGCTTGCAACATCCAGTTACATATACCCCAATACTATAGTAGTTTCCATTTTATTTTCCATTACGCCCATACAACCCCCTATACAACCCCAATATAACCATGTAGAAGAGCAAAGGAATCCTGCACTGGACTGGTTGATAACCAACCCGTCCTTGTTTCCTTTAAACAACGAATTCCAATAGGGCCCAAAGCCACTTTGGTAAAGCGACGTACCCAACATGACTTCGTAGTCAGTTTTATTTGTGATGTTCTTGCGCAATCTAAGAGCTTGCCCTTTCCTGGGGATGCATTGCTTGCCAACACTCAAGCAGGCTTCTAATCCTTCAAACTCCCAAGAACCTTTCGCATGAATGACTTTCAAAAGGTCCGATAGAAACCTGAACTCGCGACACGAAGGTGCCAACGTAGATGCCGCGACAAATGATGGTTGGACACCGCTGTTCATGGCGGCACGTCAGATTTAACTTCAATTCAGCTACCCAAAAAATGGACCCCTAAAAATGAGCCCATTATTACAGTGCAAAAACTAGGGGATTATTGGGAGGTTGAAGTTTAGGGGTATTGCCAGTAGATCTAGACTTAGATGATGTTACACTTCAAGCAGATTCTGGCAGACACGATTTTGAGCATTTTCAGTTCATGGGGCTACTACGCCTCTTCCACCAGAACATATTTTACAGTTCCCAACATAGGGGGAACCCCATACAGACCCTAACACATAATAATCCTTTTTATAGGTACCCCCAAAATGGTGCTCCTAATTTTGGGAAACCCCATTTGCCCCAAAAAATTCAGGAGCTTGTGAAGGCTTCTCAGGCCGTATTAGTTTGGCGGGGTGCATATTGATTTAGCACTCCAATCCTGATCGCGGGACTTACATGTCAGCATTACATCTTCAGTTGCTGGAGCAGCAGAAGAAAAGCCACTGGTGATTGAGTGGCCCGTGTTTTTGCTCATACAACCCAACCGATCCATCATGCGCACCATGTTTGCCTTCGCTGCCTGAGACGATGAAACCCAATCCTCATACCTCCACTGATTTCACGTGTGTTTTGCGTGTTCGCCTTTCTGGCTGAGAGAAATTGATACTGCAAAGGATGGAGTAAGTCACGCATGGTAACACCTTAAAACCACCTAACCCTCAAATTTGAGGGACTTAGGCCCCTGAACCATTGGTACGCTGTGCATCGCGAACCCCGAGACCGGACGTTTGCAGTTCGAAGTCCGCGGTACTGAGAAGGAGGCTACGAGTGCCTTACAGCACACAGACTTTCGCAGCAGAACATACCTCTTTTATCTATCCACTAGCCACAATGTCCCAAACCCTGCATCCCTACCAACCAAACCCTGATGCCCTCAACCAGACCCTAAACCCCCTAGAACCTTCAGCCCAAAACCCTACACGCGAAAACCCTTAAGCCCAAATCCCTAAACCCTCAAACCCCACATCCCTAAACCCCAAGCCTCCAGATAGCCCCTCTCTGTCCCGTATATAATCCCAATGTAACCCCGATATGGCCCCTGTAACTATAACCCCTACATCACCCCGAAGTAAGTTCCAATCAAGGCGGCCAAAGCAGACCAGGAGGCTACGATTTTGTTGCATTGGGCTTTTGAGGGACCTGGCGGCTGTTCTAAATGTCCTTTGAAAGGGGTTTGTAGGGGTTTGGGATGTATAAGGTTTTGGGTTGTTCTAAAGATCCTTTTAAAGGGGCGTTTAGGGGGTATCTATATATATATATATAGATGCACACATATGTTGTAGGTTTTAGGGCTGTTCGTAAAGGTCCTTTTTTAGGAGGGAGCATTGAGAAAACACTCCCGTAATGATGTTTCCTTGAAAGGAGATCCCAACCAAAAAGGGAACCCGCCTTCTGGCCTTTTTTGGAAAGGTATTTGGAACAGCATTTGGAACAGCTACCAATGACTTGGGAGTTCCTTAAAAGGGCTACTCTAGACCCTACACCCTAAACGTCAGGGATATAACGGTTTTGTATAGGACTTATAGGGGTCTCCCCTATAGAGTGACTACCTGGGGGCTACTTTGAACAAATCTTGCGTCTTTCTCTGCCCTTAAAGACTCCAAAAAAAAGGGAAAGCGGAAAATCTTTGTCCAGCGCTGAAATTTAGGTTTCAGATCCTGTGGTGAAGATTTAGAGTGTAGGGCTTGGGTTTGGGGTTGGGGGCTTGTAGCCAAGAAGAAAGAGGCTTTGCATTTGTGCACAAGAACAGGCTCTTTCTAGGCTTATGGTTTGCTTGTGGCTTGAACAGGAAGCAGTCGAAGGTGCTTCATGCGTTCGCGGAGGTTTTGTTGGACTCGTTTGGCTGTTTTCCAAAAACGGGGCCTCTTGTGGGAACGCTCAAGAAATCTGTGAGGATGAATCCATCGCCTCTGCACACATTGATGCGTAATCTGAGCCTCAACAACTTCCTGTTGGCGGCGTCCTGCTTAGCAAAACTGTGATCACAAACGCGGCATTCGTCATGAAGCCCTTCAAATATGAAACAACCCCAAAAACAAAAATGAAAAGACTCCAGACCGAAAACTTCAAGCCTTTACACCCCGAACTCAGCCAACCTTGCTCAGAACCTATACTTTCAAAGCCTGCCTCAAACCTGAAGTTTCAATAGCTCAGATGAAAACCTCATTCAGCCCCTGTAAAGCTGCATGTAACCCTTCTCTAAGCCAAGCGGACCTTACAAAGCAACATCGGTTTACATAGACCACTCTCAACTGCATGTCTGAGCCCCCAACCTTAAACTTTCAATCACTCATGCCACAAAGAAATGACCTGACGCAATCCGAGCCTCAAAGCCCCATGCGGCCGAGCTCAAACTTGACAGCCCCGAACCTTGAAACCCTGAACCCTCACTCTCATACCTCAATACCCAATATGGCCACAAAACAATTACCCCTTATGACGGAGACCTCACACCGCGGCCCAAAGCTATGGAAACCCGAAGACTGTGAGCCATACTCGAGAGTCTGAGAGGATGCTGCAGACCGCCTTGTTCGGGGCGGCGTCACTTGCTGCGCACTCTTAACCCTAAATTCTAAACCCTAAACCTTGAAATGTGCTCTACTCCAAGACCATTTCGGGCTCCCCAAGGGTAGGATTTACATGGGGGGGTTTCTTGAAATCAGCAGTTATAGGGGCGTATATACACATATGGTTTGGGTTTAGAGTTTAGGGTGTGCATATGTATATATATATATACATATACGGGCGGGTGTAGGGAAATATGGGGTGTGGGGATTAGGGCTTAGAAATCCCGAAATTAAGGGTACCATTCTTGGGAGGTCCCTCGTGCCTGGATTACGGGATATTGTGGTCTATATATTCGGGTATTTTGGGGTCCACCTATTCATGGAAACTCCAGTATGTATGTATTTATGAACGGAGAAAAGAAATGGAAGCTCTTAGCATATTACCTATTTTTGGGTTTAGATCCCCTGGAGCATCTGGAAAGTCCTTTGAGGGGGATTGGCTTTGTAAGCCTTATCATGGGCCGGACTTGGGTATCCTTGTAAAATATGGGAAATCACCATTGCTACCACCATTACCATGATTATTGCAATGATTTCTACTATTAGCACTATTGCATCCAAATCTTTGTTGTAAGGGAACTCTATGGAATTTTTATCCAAGCTTCTCGTTCCAGGCTTGGCAGAGTTCAGGGATTTAGGAGTAGCTGCATGTTTGAAACCTTGCCAACAGAAGAGATCTTGCCGACAGTAATAAGAGCTGTAGTCTGAATTCCTTATAGAGGGGATTATACAGGGGAGTATTATAGGGGTTATTCAGGGGGCTACTAAGAGTTTAGATTGTGGCTCATCTGACGGATGTCAGGTATCATTCACATCCTTTAGCAGGTTTGACTATTCTGACTTAGGAGGTTTTTGCCAGCAACTTCTCTTCTGCAGTGGAGATTCCAGAAAGCAAGTTGCACTTTGATGACAGATCCTTGCATTTGCACGTAATCAAGGATCCATCCGAGATTTCGCAGCCTTCAGGCATAGGTGTGAAGGAAGCAGTCTTGGGTGCTCGCGAGTTTAGAGGTCTAGGGTTTAGGTTCCTCAGATTGTTTTAAGACTCTGGGCATGGGTTACTCATGGTGAACATGGGCTCCGTCGAATTCATATACGCATGGTTCAAGGCGTATCACAAGAGTTTCGGCATTAAACCAAGTTGAGGCATATCACAACTTAGGTCCCATAGCAGTGTCCTTGGAAGGTACATCCACACATGTATAGACAGATGAGAAGTCGGGGTTGCATCCTGCCCCACGCCATAGCGGTCTTCAATTCAGCCCAAGAACAAACCATTCTTTTGTTTAGACCATAAGGCCCTGAAACCTAGACCCTTAAGCCCCAAATCTCCCAAAAACGATAGACAGTTGTTTGGGTATTCCTTTGCGATTTTTAGGGTATATAGTAGCCTTCCATTCGCCCACCATTTGGGTATCTTGACTTTACAAGTAAACCAACAAAACAATAGTTAGATATTGGGTCCCAGGCTCAACCAGCGTCTGCCACAGCGGCTGCGGCCAAGACCGATATCTACTTGCTCTCTCGAACGGCGCATCATCCAGCATTTAGGGGCTTAGGGTTTCAGTGTGGAGGTTTGGGAGCCCTTAAACCCTGAACCCGGCATATACCCTAAACCCTAACCCATAAGCCTATGGACGGCCTTTGAAAGCAAAGATGAAGCAAACACATCGCAGCTAGGATTTTAGAATCTCCCAGAACTGTGGCCCTTAGAGATCCTAGGGATATGGGTTTAGGGATTTAGGGTTTAGGGTTCAGAGATGTAGAGATTCGGGGGTATAGGGATTTAGGTTTAAGGGATTTAGGATTTAGGAGTTCAAGTT
Organism: Symbiodinium pilosum; assembly: GCA_905231905.1. Taxonomy (NCBI): domain Eukaryota; class Dinophyceae; order Suessiales; family Symbiodiniaceae; genus Symbiodinium; species Symbiodinium pilosum. The sequence goes on along the minus strand of CAJNIZ010047093.1, from coordinate 49,414 downwards.
TAGGGTTTTGCAGTTCAGGGGCTCAGGGTTCAGGAGTTCAGGATTTAGGGTTCAGGGTGTTGGGTTTAGGGTTGAGGGATATACCGGGCCAGTACGTGGATTACAGACATTCATTAGACATTCTATAGGTTGGGTACTGCCCCCACTCAGTAACAGTCTATATTGAGGGTCCCATTAAGGCCTATATGTAACCATATTTCAATTATAATGCAACTGTTACTGAGGGGGGGACAGTACCCAACTTATAGGCATCTTTCAAAAAAGTTCTCCCTGCTACACTGAGAAGAGCTTGGAGTGCCCATTAGGTCCTTGTTTCGGGCCTCAGGGAAAGCCTAATCCGTATGAACCTCTATATACCCCTAGTTTCCATTTGATGTTCCATTTTCTTGTCCATTTGATTCTCCATTATTGGGAGTAATATCCCTATATACACCCTTAAAGGACCTAGGGTTTCCATTTCATTTTCCATTTTCTTTTCCATTTGATTCTCCATGATACCCTATGCAAAAACAGTAACTTGGAAGCGAGGTGCAGTCAACAGACTTTTGGAGAAACTTACAGAATCTGGCAGGGGTTTTCACAACTTCAGCGAGAGCATCATGAACTCGCCCCTGCGCCCTAAACCCCCTAAACCCCCTAAACCACCTTAGGCCCCCCTAAACCTCCTTAAACCCCTAAGCCCCCCTAAACCCCCTAAACCCCCCAAAACCCCCCCCGAAACCCCCTAAACCAAAAAAAAATCAAAAGACCTCAGGTGACCAAAGTGGTGGACGAGGTGACAAGTCCTTGAGTCCAGAGCTGGGCTGAAGCAGTCTCTAGGGGTTTCCCAGAATTAGGGGTGCCATTAAAGGGTTTAAGGGGGTTATATAGGGATTATATAGGGTTGAGGGTTTAGGGTTTCCCAACATTGCGGATACCTTTTTGGGGGCGTACCCTTACTAAGGATTATACTGTATTCGGTCTAGATTGGGGTCCGCCTATTTTGGGAAACTACCCTGTACAAGACAGCCAAGTCAGCCTAGGGCTTGTGAGAAGAAATGTAGGCAGTCACACGGTTCATCATGCGGTACAGGTATGTGGGCATGATAATTTTTCATACATCTGATTAAGACACTGAATACAACTCTTGGACCACACTCTCGCATTCCACAGCTCGCCAGATACACGAAGTTCAGGTAATGCTTACTTCTTGATTCACTATGCATGTCATTGTCCTGAAAATGCACTTTCATAAAAGCACGCTTAGTATCCTTCTTCATCTTTTCTATTAACAAGAAGCCTGTATACAGGTTCTCAGACCCCTCACTTGTAGACCATTCCCAAGCTGCAAAGCCACCAGGGTGTGCAGGGCTGAGAGGTAGTTGGGGTTTTCGGCTTGGCTTTGAACATGAACATGAATCAGAGGGCAAATCATGAAGATGTACTGCGATAATTGTCGTGGTAGCGATAAGAGTAGTACGAATAACAATACTACTTCTAACAATAGTAGCAATGATGATGCAATAGCAATAATGGTATTTATAATGATAGCACTCAGAATAAGAGTTTCACCCGCCAGTTTGAGAGCATGACCTCCGGTTCCCTCTTGCACGTTCAGGGTTTAGCCTGGAATTCGTGACGCACGCATGGGCTTGCTTGAATTCAGGCTTTAGGGTTTGGGCTTTAGGGTCTAAACCCTAAAACCTGCCTGCAACTTCATAGTGCAGCTCCTTTAGTTTTTAGGATGCACCTGGAAAGTTAGTTGCCCATTTTTGGGGTATAAAACATTGCCGATAGCGATAAACCCAAGAAGAAAAGCTATCAGCGAGGTTCGAACTCCATTCAGGGTATTTCATAACCCAAATATATCTCACTAGTCAACCTCGAAAAACCTGCGGTCACTACCCGCCTCTTGTGCTTGTTCAGTTTCAAAAGGCTGGGGACCCTGAGGTCTGCCGTCAGCAAAGCTGACTTTCTAGTCCGATTCTACGCTAAGCGGGAATCTGGATTGAGGGTATAGGAGTAGTTTTGAAGTTCAAAGCGGTGTTCTGGGTGATCTGGGATACAAGGTTAAGGGTTTAGGGCATGGGGGTTTGAAGATCAGGGATTGGGCTGAGCAAGAAGGCAGGTTGCGTTCTCTAAGGCTAAGATGGGCTGTAGCTTGTTAGTGGTTGGCGGAATCAAGAAGTTGACCAGGAACCTCCAATATGTCCATGTTCATATAGATGTGTGTGTGCTATTCAGAGTTGAGGGTTGAGCGTGCTTAAGTAGGGAATGAGGAAATGTGTAGGAGTAGTAATAGTGATTGTTTGGGGGGTTATGGGAGGATTGGGGTTCATTCCTTCATTCCGTTTTAGCCGCCAATGAGAAAGGTTATTACAGAACGCCCCAGAGAAAACCAGGGCGGTATAGTATCTTGTACTGGTTCTTCTGCCAGGATTCTGCGTAGGAATCTGCAAAGGCTCATCTTTCGGAGTGTCAGGTTATGTTTGTGATTCTTATTCTGTAACGCTGTTTCATCATACAACCTTCCCCTTCACAGCGGGCACCAACCCCTTAACCTCAACACGCCAAGCACCACGGCAGGCTTCGAGACAGCACCATGCCCCTCAATCCTTAAGCCTAAGCCATTGGTGTAGAGTGCTTCGAAGAAGCCCTCCATGCACGTTGTTTCGAAAAAGCTGTGCTTCTGTATCGGCGCTTTTGGGTCTTGCGCTCCTTTCAACATAGCTTCCCGGCATTGAAACACGGACGTGCACACACATATCTATATTGCTGGGAGGCCTTGTTGAGGTGCAGGGTTCGAGGGTCTACTTTGTGTTCCGACTTGGGCAGCATCTTTGCACATTGCTAAGGTGTTGCTTCTTCCCATAACAACCGTTGGGATCATCAAGCCGAATTAAAAGGAAGCAGTAGGCACCTGAACCACTACTACTCTCTCCTCAGGCTTTGCACATAAACCTGAAGTCAAAACTACTCCTTCAGGCTTTAAGCCCCTGAACCCGGGTGCAGGACGATGCTTATAGATTCATATCAAAAGGACCGTGCTCTCGACAAACTCGTGCAAGGAGTGAAGGGAGATAAGGTTTCCGCGTACGAGCAAAACAAATATGATGACGCATGATGCTTGTCTTTGAGAAAGAACTCCAATGCCTTTAGCTGCGGGACCTGAATGGCAAGACAGGGCTAAACTTCCTGCCATGATAGAGGTATGCCTGGGGGTCTTGCCCAGATAGTTATAGGGATGCACTCTCCCCCTTCTCCTGAAGTGCCAGTAGGTAAACTTGAAGCTCTGGTCCCTACGCCCACCTCAGACCCCAAACCCTGAGGCGCCCCTTATCTGATCCAAAATCTAAGATGCTATCATTATTGCGTTGGGGAAACTAGGGGATTGTTGGCTGGCGCTTTTTTTCGATCCATCACGGGAGCTGGGTTGTAGTTCACATGATGAGAGTATAGCTGCCACAGTAGAGTAAGACTGAATTTCCAGTTTGCTGGTCATCATTTCAAAACAGATGAACCACCCCAAGACCATAGGATTTAGGGCTCAGAGCCTGAGCTCTTAGACTGTCCTGGGTCCTTTTGCAAGGATATTAAGTTAGCCCCAAACTGGGTTGCTGTTAAGGAACTTAATTTGAGTTACCATAATATGGATATGTTGTAAATACTGGGATTTCCTTTTCATGCGCTCCTGAAAAGGTTGGCGAATCGAAAAGATAGTTCTCAACAAGAGTGCAATACAACCCTCAAGAAAGTAGTGCCTTTACCCAAATAGAATTAAATTTGTTTAAATGAAATTTCCTACCCGTCACAAGTCAAAACCCCAAACCCTACATGCCAACCCCCCAGATCCTCATTCTGAAGTGTCAGTAATGATAGTAGACGGAATTATACCATACACTTACTTGGACGGTCAAGGGACGTAGTAAGTATACTTATAGCCTCAGAGCCGCATAATAACACCAGCTAACCTTCCTACCTACCTACCTACCTACCCAGTCCCCCTGACACTAAACCCTAGGCCCTGAATCCTAATCCCTAGATCCTAAAAAGTAAAGCCTAGACCCTAAGTCCTAAATCCTAAACCATCAATCCTAAACCCTCAACCCTACTCTTTCCGAAGGCTACGTGTCCGGCACCGCACGAATTTACGGCAGCTGGTGCGGCAATCGCAGTGGGTTGGGACCTTGAGGGGCTCTTGCAGGTTCATGGGTATTTCAGGGTTTAGAGTTTAGGGTTTCATGAGTAGTCGTAGGTACAACCACCTAGTAGAAAGAAAATCTTCATTTTTTGGAGTTAATCCCTTCCCCTTAATACTAAACTCCCCAACCCCGCCTGGTCTTAAGTATTCCCGATGTATTAAGATAATCCGCATAATGGGAGTATTTAATATTAGGGGGGGTGGGTGGTTTTATATTTAGGGGAGGGGATTATACGTGGGCCCGTCATTATTCCAGGTGTGGGGCGAGTCATACTCTTCAGGGGGAGGGGAAACCTCCAGTCTACGGAAATTCGAGGGGGGCAATTTCCCCAATTATGTTGAACATAGCTCTTATGCACTCCTAATGTCCATAAAAGCTCAATATGAGCTCTATATAAGCTATATATAAGGGCACTCACCCGACAACCACCCACCTGAAAGTTCCCCAGCCCTGAACCATAAACCACCCCCATATATCCCTCTATAATTGTCAATTCCATATAGATATACATATATATCTATAGATAGAATCATATGAATATGTACATATATGGATATATATATATATATCTCTCTCTCTCTCTCTCTCTTTCTCTCTCTCTTTCTCCATAACCGTTTATGAAGGAGTACTTCGCATGTCGAGGCTGAGGCGCTGACCTTGCTGCGCGCAAAGCACGGGGCCACTTTGCTCTTTGGAAGAGTTTTTGAGGGTTCAAGTCCCTTCCTCTAAGGCCTTAAGGTTTAGGGGCTTGGGGTTTAGGGCCATTCCCCCAATGTGCCTCTGAAAATTCTGTGGTTTCAGGGAATAACTTGATATTGGGGAGGTTATACGGGTGTAAGACATCGCTTGAAGTGATTACATGGTCTAGGGGAGTTTAGAATTTAGGGCTTAGGCTTCCAAGGTAAGTACAGGAGGGGAGTTACCATGTAGAGGTCGTCTATACATTCACATATTCGCCTTAGATAAGTCCCATGGTCCATATATACCTTTTGTATAAGTCATTGGAAGCTTGCCTCTTGAAATTGCCCTTATTTGACACAGACCTCCTCCCTACACACAGGGAACAACAGGGGATCATTGGGGCCTTTCTATTCCTGGGTACTCAAACATTTGGGTCCCATTGGTCCTGCAGCCTTGGGAAAGATCATCATACATGGAGCGAGTTGGTGCAGAAAGCCATGATTGTAGAGTTCAGTGCAGAAAAAACATGAAATCACCAAGTTTTCTTCCTGCCACGACATATGCCTGCCTTGGTGCCACTATGCTGACAAAGGGATTTATCATCTGTAATGCAAACCCAATGCCAAGCCCGAGATCACGCTACAGAAATCTTTCAACAACAATGGCGCAAGCTTCATGTCGGAGCCCATGGCCGTAGCATTTTAAGATGGTACTTGTCATTCTGGGCTGTACTCCCCTGTTCAGTTGTTAGCCTTATTCCCAGAAGGTTCAAACCTTGAACTCATCCTACATGCGTTCCCTACACCTCCCATGAGCTATAGTCTGATTTCCTTAAAGGCGAGTTTTATGGAGGATTATTTAGAGAATATCATAGGGCTTATTCAGAGGGGTACTAGGAGTGTAGACGATAGCTCATACGCGTTAGTTTCACTATTCGGGTACCAAGAGTCCACTAAGAGTGGACATAGTGGACATTTTGGTAGTGCAGTGTACTCTCTACTGTTTTCCCGAACAAGGAACCGATGTCCATGAATTGTATTGGAATTATTGGCTGTAGCTCATATGGCAATTTCTCCACGAAGATCTATACTGTGCCTAGCAGAGACTCCCAATAACCATTGGCTTTAAACTTAAGACTTTAGGGTGTAGGGTGATCCCACAGATCTCTCAAGAGTTTGGGGTGTCACGGTGTGATCACTGAAAAGTTCTTTGGTTGTCAGGCTGTCATACCTCTTTCAACAGTTTTGTTTGTCGGGGTGTGATCCCGCCACAGATTTGGTTGTCAAGGTGTGATCACTCAAGGGTCTAGTGTTACGGCGTGACCCGTCAACAATTTGAGTGCCACAGTGTGATCCCTGAAGAGTTCTGGGCATCATTGCATGATCCTTCTAGAGTCGTGAGCGTCAAAACGTGATTCCTCACTGGTTTGGGGTGTCGCGATGTGACCCTTCAAGAGTTCTGGGTGTCAGGGTACGATCTTCAAGAGTTTTGAGTGGCACGGCGTGATTTTTCAGGAGTTCTGGCTGTCAAAGTGTGATCCCTCCAGAGTTTTGGGCGTCAGTGTGCAGGGTTTAGAGTTTAGGGGGTTAGGGTTAAGAGCACGCATAATATCCAGGTATTCCCAGGGTCGCGCGGAATTTTCCCTTTGACAGGAAGCACTTGTGGTACCTAGGCTGAAAGAGGCCACCTCTACGATCAACGCGGCCGGAGTTGCTAGGCTTGATTGGGGTTTAGGGCTTAGGGTTTAGGTGGGGCTTATTGAGTGGAGGTCGCTTGGGGTTTAGTTTCTCGTTCTTGTTTTCTCCGGTTTTCAGCATTTGTGGGACACGAACTTTGGGAACTGCAATATTATCCGTGTGCAGGATTGCTGGCATGGAAGAGGGGATGTTGAGCCTGGCGAGGGTACTTTCCCGGAAAGCCTCCAAACCCTCTAAACCCTCTTAAACCTCATGACGTCCATGAAATCTGACAACCTTCACGTCAGCCCAAAACTTCTCCGTTTAAATGCAAAGGTCATTGCTTCATAGCAAGTATCACTTTAAAGGGACAGGGGGACTTAGTTACTAGTTTAACAATGTGCATAGCTAGGGTTGTTCCGTGGTTTTAGGGCTTGCTAAACAACTTATTAATCCGCCTGATCCTGAAGATCACAAGGTATCAGTATTTATACGGATAGCTTAAAACGTGAGAAATGTCGAACTGACCTGGAGCCGCCACTACAGTGTGAACCCTCTAGACGCTATACGTGGTTGTAAAAACAAAATTCACCGTTCAACAAAGGGCTTTACGTCAACAATAAATCCGAATTGTCAAAAGCCATAAGCCTCTAAAGATCCACATTGCACAGACCAGATTGGTTTGCGCACTTAAGAGGGTCCCCAGCTTGGCCCAGCCTTAGAATGTAGAGGTGACAGCTAAATCTTCAAATATGAACCTTCAGCATGCACTCTGTCCGAAGATGTGCATGTTGGGATTTCTTTGGCATGCAAGCATTTGATGCATTGGGTACGGCTTCACATGTTTTTCATATGAAAGCCCTGTATTGAATTCCATACAGGATGATATTTCAGCCTACCCCAATATACATCTTGCAGTGTTGGATCTTCAGCTTCATCTCAGGAATTCTACAAAGCAGTGGTGCGTTCGTATGTAGATTCCTGTCAGGCCCCGACACCAACAAACTTTGCCTGTCTTGCTTGCGAAGGGGTTCAGAGTTCTGAAAGAAAACCTTGGGATTTGTGAGGTCAGTTCCTGGACCCCAAAATCCTGAAATCTCCACATCCCGAAAAATCGCAATCTCTAAACCTTAAATGCCCACAAGGCTGTGCAGGGCATTTCACGCAAGGAGCCCCTCAGCATCGCAGGGGCATTTAACATCTTATGTGTGCTCGTGACAAGGATTTCACAGGTCCCTCCTTAAGATTGCACGCAGGGATGGCATTGAGGAAGTCATTCCAGAGTTGTACAGCAATTCCCTATGGGGTCTCTGGTTTTGAGAATTTCGCATTTCAGGAGTCGAGCTCATGGGCGATTGCGCTGCAGCTTTGGACAGCCGTCGCGAATACGCGAGGTCTAGCTTTGGATGCGTTACCTAATCAGCACCGACGTATACTTCCCCCCTCATTGACTTCTATTTAGGCTTTAGTAAAAAGTCAAGCAAGGGGCCTGGGGGAACTTTAGGGGGATAGTATAGGGGGTGGTTAGGAGAACCCTTTTTTTGGATGGAGGGTTTGGGTTGCAAAGCCTGAAGCTTTCATGACTGAGGGCTTAAGTTATAGAAGTCAGATGAGTTTCACCCCACAGAATAATGGGTTTCTGCAAGAGTTACAAACAAAAGCTTTCAAGCTGTGGGATTCCGGGGTTTAGGGTTCCAGTAGCACTGCATAGGGGCTGGGCATGTAGAGGGACACTAATGCTGAGATATGTTCATGTGGGGATTGTTCGAGATGGGCAGGTTTCCACCATAGGGTCCTATGCACACTTACATGCTAGCGGTTCGGCCGAAAGCATTTGAAAACCTGCATGTTCTTCCTCGGCCCATCAAATGGGTTAGGAAGTAAGCTTGGCCTCAGACAGGAAATGTTCAGGCAGGCTCTAGACGAGCCAACTCGCGGTCCGTAGTACAAGTGCAAGCTTCCCAAAACCAACACAACAGCAACAATCTTTGTAGGCCTTCTGCGGGATCTCCCTAATACAAGGATGGCACAGAACTTTGGTTCCAAATACTAGGTCCTTGTGCAGGTCACGATGCGGCATCCGATGCAACCATCTCAGCGATGTGCAAAGCAGAACAGTGGCAACTTGCTACTGAATGCAACTTGGCTGTGCGAGCATGGCCACTTCCCCATCCAGTAGGTTGAGGGTTCAGGGTTTAGGGTTCAGGGGGGTTTAGGGTTTAGGGTTCGTTTAGGTTTGGGGTTAGGGCCTTGTCCAGACGTGATGTAGAATCTTGCTACGCACGGCCGCCTAAGCAATTACATATGTTGCAGTTGAGAATCCTCGAATTCGTGGTTTAGGGTACCTTAAACAGACCTGAAAATAATATTGGCAATTCTTAGGCCCGTACATCATACCATGGGTAAAAGCCGCAATAGTATGCGCAGCGCCTTATGTTCCTTAAACAGCACGAGCTCCAACCTGAACAGCTAGAAGGAAATTCTAGGATGTCTCAGATTATGGATACGAAGGGGATACTCTTTATTTTTGTTTGGCAGTTGCATCAGCAACCTAAGAAACAGTGATGATGAGGATTACGATCATGTCTCAGCTACAGTAGCTATAGTAGCTTTGGCTTCGTATTGCCATGGCAATTTTTTTTATACCAGAAAGTACCGTATTCGTGGCAAAAGCGGCCAGGAATATCCAAAGGTTTAAGCTGACACTTCTAGTTTGTGCACTCATCTAATTCGTGCACTCAATTGCAGGAATTGCCGAGAAACAAAATGGTTCTACAGAGTTTATAAACAACGTCGGATCCCATATCTCAATCTTATCTGAGGCCTAGTGGATGGAAAAATTGATGCACGTTGCGCAAGCTTTGGAACGCCTGGCTATGGGGCCGCTATTGCTGCTTGGTCGAGCAGTGTTTGGCTGTGGGCTGATAGGGTCGGTCCCCCGGAAGGGTGTTCTTGTTGCAAAACGATGTTTCTGACAGGCATTACGTGTGTAAATTTGTAATCACCTGGCGTTTTTTTTTGTGTCCTTGATTGAGGTCTGGTCGGAACAAAGTGATATAGCCCTTTGTCTGGCAACATGGACATGTATCTATGTGGCCCATTGAATAAGGTTCGGAAAAATGAAAGAAGCCATAATTGCAGGCCCAACAGCGCTTTGACACAAGGGTCCTCTCTATATTTCAGAACATGCCTTTTGCATGTTCATGGACATCTATACGGGGCGTTTACACGGTTAAAAGAAGGAGAAGTAACCACCAACTAAAAACGGAATTCAGAGTCCACTGTTCTACCCATTGAACTTGTGCACCCCTGCATAATCCCCGTAGAGCCGTTCAAACAGACTCGCTACTTCATACGGGGGGTTGTCAAATTCATGGTCCTTTTTTGGGCACCCTAGGCCCTAAGCGTTACCGGCCGTTCTACACGCAGGACCTAAAACAGGGACCATAGCAATTCGGACAAGCTACCACATGAACCTGCAATTGATAGTTTTCCAAAACAGGGGAACCCCAATATAGACCCAAAAATGTTTACTGCGTGGGAAATAATACTACTATTGGTAATTATCTCAATCGTAGCACTAATAGTTCCACATCAACCTCCAACTCAGCAACAGGCTGCGTCTGGGAACGCTTCTGCTTGGGCTCATGCCGTGGCGGTGCTAACCGACACCTGTGCTTTGAATGGTACTTACCGGGGGGTGGTATGATAGGAAACAAGAGAATATCCATATATATATATATGTACGAGGAGCCTTTGTGTGGTATGTGGTGATGCGTCTTGCTTTGAACAAGGAAACTTATATATATATATACATATATATATATGTTTATGGTTTAGGGCGAGTAGGGAATAAGTGAATGTATTATATAGGAGTTTTCCCTAATTCCCTAACCACCATTACGTCTGGTGCTGAAGGATACTGAGCTTAGGATAAAGGCTTCAGGGTTTTCAGGTCAAAGGCTCAAGGCTTACGATTTGGGGTTAAGGGGTATAAGGTTTTTAGGGCCCCTTAAGGGAAGGTTGAGAAAAGGGATGCCCTATATAGTAGAAATTTAAACAGAAATTAAGTACATCCTCAATACATCATGTAACTTACAGGGATGATTTAAGTAGAAGGGATGGGGGGCGGTGAGAAGGCTGGTAGGAGTTGAGGAATGTAAGATTAGGGATATCAGCCGAGGGATTTAGGAAAGTGGAATTGAGCAAGTAATATCGGTTGGGGCTTCAGGTCCGTAGCAGTATTCTGAGGGAGAAATGAAGGGCCGCAACTTTCACGAAACGCCCATGCTGCAATCCTTCAGGGACCGGATTTGGTACATCGAGTGTTGCATTAGCGGGGATGCGTAGGTAAGAATTTTGCGCTCAGGAGCCCGTGCTTCTGACTGCAGATGAAACTTCGTAGGCAAACTGATGTTTGCTGCATGCGGGTCTTGGGCTTGTGGTCGGAGAATATTGCATCAGACGAACTGATGTGATCTGCTAGACGCGTTGCAGAAAGAAATACCCCCGGCAAGATAAACTTAAGACGTCAGCTGCTCGGAAGTTGCATTTCAAAAGTTCTGCGCACCAAGGAAATGCAAGCGCAACGTGTTTCGCCGAATTCCCTCTGCTTCAACGCGGCAGCTGGGCAACACTGAAAGGACTAGCAACAAGACTGGCGATGTCTGCAGCGAGCGTCCTCGTGTTGTATTAAGAATCGCACAGGCAAGTACACAGCATGATCGGTATTTTGCAGAACCAGACAGACTTGTCCTTTGAGAGGGGACGAGGTCAGTTGAAACATTCCTTGGATTCTGAAGGCAATAGCGGCTTGCGGCAAGGCTTATGAGTGGCAGTTGCTCGGCAGCTTTTGGAGATTCCATGTGTACTTTCTTCATGAAAGTTATGGAGTAGGGCTGGCCTCTGTCTGAGACATGGCTGGTTCTCAAAATCAGGGGTCCTTAGGAACTCCAAGGATATAATATATATGAAGGAATATAAGGGAATGATGGGCTCCTGATTCCTGATTGGGGGACATAAAGCATCTATTCAGACTGTTTAGGCTGTTTGTCATTTGGCAGTGAAGATTGTGAACCTCGCTGCCAGTAGCCGGTATGATCGCAGAACCGTAGCATTTTAATGTGATTTTGCTTTCACCAAACTTGCAGACAGTAACACCCACTTAACGTCTACACAGAGTCGTTCCCCCCTAATTCTTGCAGGAGAGTGGGATATGTAACACAAGTCGCTCAATGGCTCACCCACTGACCAAAACACCGTTAATCTGTTCTTGAAATGGAGAAGACGGTACCACAAAACCATCCAAAACCAAACCCAAACCTTGCAACCCAATCCCCACCATGGAAGCCTTCAATTTCTTCGGCCTAAAATCGTGTGAGCGGCTGAGGTTGTCCTTGGAGCTGCTGCAGCAGTTTCTCAGGAGAACTGGCTTTTAGTCGATTTTTTTCTTATGGCCATAGTCCCAATAGTAATGGCTTGAGCTATCGAAATGGCAGACCAGTACCCACGTTAATGTCTTGAGCGCCTTTCCACAAAGAAGGAATGGGTTTCCAGCATTGCGTAATTTGAATGCTACCAGGGCCGAGCACGGAACAAGTTCTTTAACACAAAGAAGGATTGTCATTTTTTTGGCAGGGGGCTTAGGCACTACTCGGAGGATCATGGGTATTCACAAGTTGGTCACTGAGATTTGCGTAGGGACTTTCAAGTACGTGTGCAAGGTTCACCCTATCAGATACTCCTATCTCCATAGGATTTATTTTGAACTTTTATTGTAGTATAGCCCCAAGGAACTATTCAAGGTCTAAGGGCTCTGCAACATTTGCACACATGTAAGCGTTTTGGATTCACAGGACATCTATGCGAGATTTTCTTGAAATAGGGGTCCTTCTTATCTGTCCCAAAGGATTCGATCCTTAGTATGAGTCCCCCATAACAAGGACTCGTCCGTTTTCCCTATGTAGCCAGAGGGTAAAGGACTCCCAAATGGGATCACCCGCTGCATACCTTTGTTCTGCAAACATTCTAGTAGAGTGTTCAGTGCTTAAAGGCTTTGGTTTGTAGAGTTCAGGGCTTGGGTTTAGGATTACAGCAGAAACAGCTACCTCTAGCCACTAGCGAATGAAGGAAGGAATTGTCAGAAGAATGATCCTTCCGCTTTTTGGGGGAAGCCTATATATCGCAGGCCAGTATTATAGTGGCAACCCAAAACAGAGGTACAGCTTTCCATTTATGAATCACTCCTCCAAGCCTTACTGTTAGACCCTAACCCTTAAGCCATAAACCCTTGCTATGTCTTCCCTTCAGATGGTTCAAGGCATGGGGTTTAAGGTTAAGGAAAGGTGATGTCTGATATTTGAGGCAGGGGATGAGTAAGGTTGGTCCGCTGGGAAACCCCATGAGGATCAATCGCTATCCCACAGTCATTATGTAACGCTCCATGTGATCCAAAGGGCTGCGCAGCATCCTAGCCCACTTGCGAGTACTAAACCGCCTTCATGAAATCCATGCATAGCCATCACATTTTGCTCCAAACTAGTCACGAACTTCCAAGTGCTAGCCTAAGCCCTCAACCCTATGAAGTCCGCCTCTGGTGTCCCTTACACCTTTATATAAACATTCTGAAAATTCGAAATCCACATCTTCCAAGCACTAGCCTAGGAGCGACCCACCAGCTGCCGATCGTGTGCGGCGCACCCTCGCTGGCCTGCAAGCTTTACAGGTTGCCCACCAGTATCTTGGCATGGTAATATTGGGGATTTGAAAATTCAAGGGTCACCTTTTTAGGGGGGTCCCCAGAACAAGGATTATAGTATTTTGAGGTCCATGTAGGGTTCGCAGTGACTGAGGATATGGGCTCAGGACTTCGGATTCAGTGTTTTGGAAGTAGGCTTTGCGATATGGTGTTTTTTTCCATCCTGGCATGGTTATTTGGCGTGTTTCAAAGAATCAAGGCTTCCCTTTTCAAAGGTCCCCATAATCAGGATGATAGCGTGTGGGGCCTAAAGCTGCAAACTACCTTTTGGACGTTTCCACAAATGGGGAGGGTTCCCCAAAGGTACTCGAAAGCATTATAATCTTTATTCAAGGGACTCCAAAACAGTGGTAACGAAAGAAAAAATGTGTATTGAAGGGACTCCTAAGCAGCGACCCCTAGTTCTCGAAGACCGCCATAGATCCTCTTTAGAATGCCTTTGTTGGAATGGTCCCATCTTGAGGATATGAAAGAGCTACATGGATGGCTGAGGAGGAGGGTTTTTTATTTGAGCTTGGGGTTTTGGTGAATGCAGGAATGCAGGAATGCAGGTTCTGCGGGCAGTGCCAGTAAGCGTGGGGTTTGAGGCCCCAGGTTGGCACATGAGATACGTAAACGGCTGGGTTGCTCTGAAGGAATTTAAACTAAGTTACTATTTTGAGGAAACCCCATTATTATTACGTATCCGTCTGATGGTAACCTAATCTAAGTTCCTTAACAGCAACCCAGAAGATGCATAATACATCAAAGGGCTTTAGTTTAGGGTCGAAGAGCCGAGGATTATCACCTCTTTTCAAGTTGTGGTTACAGGGCTTAGATTTATGGACCCCCAGGTGACTTTGTGATAGCATTGCCCGAATTTTTCAAAGTTGGAAATATGTGACTCTTAATTGCCCCTCTTGCTACTGTAAGAAGTGCTATTGAACAACCGCCTGTCTTGCATTATCGGAGTACTGTTTAGCAGCCCGCCAGAAGGTCAAGCTAGGGCCCGGAAGGGCCTAGTATTTTGTTCGGGGCCGGGTAGCAAGGAGGTGATTTTGGAGTTTCTGATATTTCTTACTCAGCATGGGGATTTCTAGACTTCGGCATGCTTACGGCTTATCATTTACAGCCCAGACATCAATTGAGGTGGGAGCAGGCTGTTTCGTTGCTGGCATCCTCTTGGAGAAGGATGAGGCACGACGTAAGAGGTTAGAGGGTTCTTTAAGGAATTATGACTTCATTTTGGGTAACCTGAAAAAGTAACGTACGCAGTGTAGCAAGGGCCCAAAAGGGGATTGACAACCGTCCATGCAGGCTGTATGCAGTTTTGCGCAAGGTTCGGGCAAAGGATTGTCCATAAACTCACACACCAACTCAACGTTCTTGGGGTTTCCCACTGTTCTGGTTTGATACAGCCAACTGCAAAGGAACTAGCGTGACAACGGTGGTCTATTCTTGGTATCTGGTACCCTTACGACCAGCTTGAAGTATACCCTTTTGGGCTTCTTGCTCGGGGAAACTTCGACATTATGTTCGGACGACGATTGCTAACATGCCGCTCAATGGCCATTGGTATTGAGCTTAGATTCTGACGGCTCTGATGGTGGTCGGGGTATGACTGAGAATAGTAATTCTGATAGCAGTACCTAATGGTCGTGGTCGTAGTAAGCGGCAGTCCGTCCCAGAAGCATTCCCGTTGTTTTCACAATATTTTCGGTCATGGACTGCATTTACGTGGTAATCCCTTCAACCTAATTTGAAAGGCCCCCGCCAGTCCTAATTTCAAATGTTCCTCGTAAGAGGCCATGTATCTTTGGGGACATGTTAACATTACGGCGGGGGAGTTCAATAATTATTGGTATGAAGGATTACCTTGTCTAGTCGAAGCTGGGCTTTGAATCCACGGTCCCAGCACCAAAGCTAGATGCCTCTCCGAACCTTTCATTCGAAGTTTACACATGCGCCATACCACGAGTTTTCAAGAATTGGGGGTCCTTTTTGGAGGTCCCCATGGCATATAACAAACAAGTCTAGTATGTATGGGTAGATACATGGGGCCCTGTTTCTGAAGCCCCACACATAAGCTTCCACAATCATTGCGCCCCCACTTCTGGAAAAAAAACATAGGATGCTTGTCATTCGGGTCTGTCACTAGGGACCTGAGTACTGTCAGGAACAGAAATCCCATCAGCAAGAAGTATGCCAGGGATGAAAGAATCAGGCTTAAGAGTGGATACCACCACCACAAGTACTTCTACTGCTCCCACCACTACCACTACCACCATTACATACATGATCATGATGATATATGTCAGTTTTATCGCAATTCCGAAGCCGCGATTCTCTTGCAGATACGACCTGCTCCCGTCAGTCCTCGAATCATGCGCTCGCAGCTGGGCGTTGTAAGGAATAGCTTCTTCAAGGCATTTCGGTGTTTTGGACTCCTGAGATGTTGTTTCTAAGAGTATTTGGAAGTGATGGAGTTATGTTGGGATTGCTGGACAGTCATTGTAGAGTATGGCTTAGGAAGATTCAGGACTCTCTGGGGAAGGTGTAGATTGTCCACTCCAAACGGCAAGCCTCCTCAGGCAAAAAACATATGGCCAAACTTAACTGGT
Source organism: Symbiodinium pilosum (assembly GCA_905231905.1). Lineage (NCBI taxonomy): Eukaryota > Dinophyceae > Suessiales > Symbiodiniaceae > Symbiodinium > Symbiodinium pilosum. The sequence goes on along the minus strand of CAJNIZ010047093.1, from coordinate 33,519 downwards.
CCTTTCGCTTACAACCCTCTCCAAGGAAGCGGTGCTTGGCAGGCGGCACTACAACTGTTGCCTTCCAGTCCTAGCGGCGACTCCTCATTGAAGGTGCTGAGGGCCTGCGCGCGTTCCTCTGCTGCTCAGCGTCATGTTTTTGTACTTGCTTTGGCTCGTGGGTTCTTGTTATTCTGTGCCATTTACTTATCTATTTGCCCTTCCAGAACTGAACAGCCTAGGTTCAGGCAAGTGGAAAGAGTGCCTTTACTGGAAATTCATTGAAGAAAAGCTTTCCAAAAAAAGCTTCAAAGCAATGGCCAGGAGCGTTGTTCTTAGTTGAATCGTTGGGCTTAAGGCTTAGGGTTTAAGGCGCATGGTTAATCTTTAGAACGGCTGGCCTGTTGCGGTGTCGTAGTTGGCAAATGAAGTTTTGTCATCAAGCTCTGGAGCTTTGATTCTATTTGGAACTTTTTTGGGTTGTATTAAGACCTGAACCCTTGACCCTGAATGTAGGCAGTAGAAAGTCTTTCTTCGATCCTACCCTGAGGCCTCTAAGCAGCAGAATCCCTTCCCCCATTTAAGATTTAACAAGGTACTGTACTTGTTTCTCAACGTTTCTGGGTCTCACAAAGATTGTGCAGCATCCGGGACTAGGTGGTTTATATTACAGGGAGCGATCAGCATCTAAGCCCAAAAAGAGAAATTCCCAAAAAACGGAAAAAACAAACTGCTTACGAGAATGGAATATGAAATCCCAGCAATGTGCTATGGTGAGATGACATCCCGCAAATACTACTGCAAGCAGCAGGACCCACGCAAGCTTTCAAACGTGTACATGCTACCACTTATCCAGGCGGCTATTGTAGATGCTGCAGAATTGGAAGTATGCTTCACGAGGGTTTTTATTTTGTGGCTGGAGATCCTGAAGCCCCGTAGAGTTTAGGTTTAGGATGGATGGATGGATTTAGAGTTCAGTGGTTTAGGGATTAGGGCTTGCTTCTATCCGAGCTCTTGGTGACATCCATTGGAACTGGAAGTCATACAATGGCCTTGCTGCTGTGTTCCAAGTTCGTTGTGTTGAAGAAGTAACCGAAACATGTTGGTACTCATGATGTATCAAAAACCGTAAGCATGTCAGAGCAAGAGCACTAAGCATGTCCCCAAACCCATGAAAAAACACAAGCTCTATATTCTTCCTCGCAGCGGTGAGGGTTCTCAAAACTAGCCCTCCAGAATCCCTGTAGGGATCCCTTTGTAAGCGCCCCCTGTTTTGAGAAACCCTCAGGTGCTTGCTTCTCTACGAGGAGCTCATGGAGGGCATGACAGCCGAAGAAGGTGACGCTGCCAGCACCACTGTCCTCTCTGCACTCACCAATGGTCAGGCGCCAGACTGTGGTAACTGCCAATATGTTGGGTCTAGTCACTACACGCAAGGCTTTTTCTTCCGGTGCATTGGGATGATGCATTGGCAGTATGGCGAGGCTCCCGGCAAGGAATATCATTTTGGGGCCCCTACCTGGGGGGGGGGGGCACGTCATCGGGCTCATGACTCGTTTGAGGAATGAACTCAGACAGCCTGCCCGGGGTTGATTTTGAGCCCATGTAGGTACTGCTGATTCAGGATTCGCCCCCATAATGCATGTGCAATCCCCACGTGCCTTCAAATTCCCTGAGATCCGCGTTTTGGGAAGCCCGCATTTTGCACACGTTGATGGAAGAGGTTCTTCTCAGGCGGTGACTTCGGTGGTAGCAGCGAAATTCTCAGCTCTCCTGAAGGATATATGGAACCAAGCCTCGCAACAATCTCTAGTCTGTCGTATGTAGGACTCGAGACCTTTGAAGGCGTTACATTTTTTGGATCCTTAACTCGCGGGCTTGGGTGGTTTGTAGGATGACATCAGTATATCTCCCCTCTGAATTTGTCCTTCATGTTTTCAGGAGCCTTGAATCATATTCCTTTGATACTAAATACTAGACAGCCGGCAAGCCATAGTAGATGTGTCCCAACTTTTGGGGCGCACCAAACCTGGAGCCCTACAAAGTACTGCATAGATTTGCTTCATCTTCACAAGTGTGTAGTAGCCGCAATCAATGTATTGAGCAGGAAATGCAGAGAGCCACTTCCCCATCCCACCTACCCAAAACCTTAAGCCTTCAACACGGAATCCTAAGCCCTCAGACCCTCAACCCCTAAAAAACCCAAGCTCTTCAACCCTTAAACCCCAAACTCTTCAAGCATAAGCCCCACAAAAAAACAAGACCCTAAACCCCACCCCCACCTCCAGGGTATAAACCGTCATATAGTAGTTTCCATTTTCTTTTCCATTGTCCCTAAATAACCCCTATATAACCCTAATACCTTGGATCAATGTTAGCGATCCTTTATACTTTTTCGGGTGTGGGATTCTTCATATTTCTGTAAACAGGATCCTTTTTTCTCCCTAAAGTAATGTGGGGTCCCAGGTTTTTTTTGTCCTAGGGTTGGCTCGGCTTGGGCTCTGGAGTTAGGGCTGGTCCCCTGGTCCCGTGGTCCTTTGTTCCCGTAGACCCTCCTCTCATCCCTGGTGCTCTGGTCCCCTCATCCTCTGGTCCCCTGGTCCTCTGGTCCCCTGGTCCCCTGGTCCTCTGGTCTTGGTCCGCTGGTCTTTGGTTGCGGCTCTTGGAAGGTTACGAATACTGCGAGAAGTTGGC
>CAJNIZ010047093.1:5386-30746 GCA_905231905.1 Symbiodinium pilosum | reverse complement strand
TCACATTATGTTTACTAGAGGAACCTTTACTAGAGGAACCACTAGAGGAACCCCCCGAGTGGAGCCAACGTTAGGAAAAAACGACAGCCGGAGCCAACGTTAGGAAAAAAAACACCTCAGCCAGTAATGTGGGCTAAGTATATAAGCTCCACTGTGATGCCAGGCCTGGCGGCATTCCTTGCGAATTTTCGCGGCCAAAGCCCCGCGGCTCGGAGCCGAAGATGGTGTCTCCCACGCGCTGAGGGCTCTGGGCGCCTGGACGCTTATTAGTATTCTAACTGGGTTTAGGGGTTTAGGGTTTTTTAATGATTTTTCTTGTTACTAGTATTAGTAGTAGGATGTAGGGTTTAGAGTTCAGAGATCCCCAGAAACAAAAAAAAGATTGACTAGCGGACCTCCTTGAAAGGGCTCCCTGAAAAAGAGTCTTTCAGAAGCCTGTGATGTTGGTGTCGGGTTGACGTCAGGCTTATATAGGGTTACATGAGCGAAATCTAGGGTTTGTATGAGCTATATGTAAGATTTCCGTGGTTTTATATAAAGAAATTGTATAGGGTTTGGGCCTCAGTAAGTTTAGTAAGTTTTTACCGAAAGCAATTAAAACCTCCAAGGGGGTTTTGCTGTAGGAGAAAGGTATCCACCACCCAGCCTCTTGGAGTCTGGTCCTTAGAATAACGCGCGCACTTTGCTGCTCCAACCCCAAGATTCGGAACATGTTTTCATCAGATGATATTCTTGAGTTCCCGATTGTTCGGAGTTACCAAAATCATCTTATTACATCATGCTAGGCTGCAGGAACTTTATGTAGGATCAAAAAGTCCATCCGAAAGCTCCAGTCGCAAAGACTTCCGGAATGAGAATCTCCTCCAAATGCAGACTCTCTCTACCTTGTGATGAAGTAGGAATTAAGTCGCTGCTTCAGCAATGAGGCTAGTTCCCGTGAAGGAGTTGTCATTGAGCCTGACGTGAAAACTGTTAAGGCATGGCGCGCATGTGGCGAGAGGCAGGCATTCTGCAAGTTTTCTTAAATAGGCGGACTCAAATATAGACCCCCGAGACTACCTATACGAAAGGACCCCCAAAACGAGTATCCTCAATGTTGGGAAACCCCTAAACCTTAATCCCTAAACCCCCAAACCCCATACATCCATACAGTCCCTATATACCCCTCTACTTAACCCTCTTTAAGGGTATGCTTACATCTAATTCACTATATAACCCGAACTTTCATTAATTTACATGTTCTTGTCCATATGGCTTTCCATTCTTGGTGGTAATATACCTAAACACGAAATCCTGTAGTAGTTTGATTTTCTTTTCAGTTATTGCAAGTAATATCCCTAGCCCTATAGAATCCCCTTTCGGGGGTAATAGAGGTTTGAAACCCTTTGGTTGGGGGATGGCCTACATGGAAGGCACTGGAGTTGCTTCACTCAGCTCAGTGCGAGAGAGACGATTGGCCGCTTGGATCCATGAAATTATGGTTACCTTCATAGGGCTCATATAGGGTTTATATAAGGTTCATTTAGGGGTTATGTAGGGTTTAGGGTTTAGGGTTTCCCAAAATTAGGGGTGCCTTTTGCTGGGGGGTCCCGATAATAAGGCAAACAGTATTTTAGGGTCTATATTGGGGTCCCCTTATTTGGGGTAGCTACCATTGATGCTTTAGGATTTCGGATTCAGTGTTCAGGGTTTAGGGCTATCTCACAATAGGGGAGATCTTGTGGAGACTTTAGGAATACTTGGGGACTACGAGGAGATAATGGGGCTCGCCATTAAGGATTTTGTAAAGGCAATCTTGATCAGCTCCCACTTGCTTGCTGACGCGCGCGCATGCAATCTGCATGAAACCGTGTGCAAATGTGTCCCTCGAAATATTTGCATCTTGTACATGTTGATGCCTTTATATCTGCATTCAAGGAAACAACGACCAAACTCGCAGGACAGAAACCATAACCTCCACAGTGGCACGGGTCTACATAGGCTCAAAAATGAAAACCCAAAACAGCTCCAGAAAGTGATTTCCGAGAGGGGATCCGCGTTTCGAGATTTGCCAAGCAATCTTTTTCGAATGGCACCCAAGCTTGACACATGGAATCATGTTTCTCAAGTTGCATTGCACTAGTTTGTATTTTATATTAGTGGGCATGCACCATATTGACATTCCGAGCCCTTGTTACGCCCTAAAGTGTTGCACGATGCTTCTGCGGACTCCTGGTGACACAGTTGTTTGCACGCACACAAACCCTCCACATGTGATTCAACAATATAGATGTAAGCTCTCAATCTTTGGCCCAAGTCCGCGTGTAATCAAAAACCAACCCTTGAACTCTAAGCCTCAAGCTCCTGGAGAATTGTTCAGGAAGCGCATCTTGCTGTTTTTTCTTAGATCTGTGCTCAGGTGTTTGAGTGCAGCCATATGGGCGTGCCAAGTTTCAGGGGAAGAAGATACCGCCTTGGTCGGGGCTCCCAGGGAGACGTTTTTAAAAAAGTTGAAGACTAGAGGTTAGGGTTTGGGATTTAGAGAGATATAGGCAGCTTACAAGACGATCGGATTATAGTTGTTTTGCCATCCTTGCTTCTCTGTGGGTAGTTTTGAGAAACTACCACTTGGGTTGTTGGCTTGTTGCCTGCGGGTGCGGACTAACCCCAAACCAGCAAGGCCTTGACAATGTGATACCTTTTTTGAGTCTTGCATTTACATTCCTGATCGTGCAGACTAAGATGACAGATCAGATCAAAAAGAAATCCCATCGGAGGATCCAGGCAGGCTTTAAGTGAGGCTTCGAGCTAAGGCCAAAGGGCCCCATGCTGGTCAGGTCAAAACCCAAGGATGACAATCAAGATGTTCTCATCCCCCTGGCGCCTGCTTTTCTCAAACCTGCGAGTGCCAGCTGGTTGAACGCCTCAAGTCAGAGTCCAGGTATGTTTGTGAGGTAAGGATGAAATTGAGTCTGGACGGTGTCGCTTTACTTCACGAAGTCCCTGGTCACTCACGCAAAGTCGACTGACTCAGCTCAGAAAGGGTGCGCTTGGCCTCATAGCTAACTCCATCTGCATGTCGAGGCAGTCTACATACTGGTTTGGGGTCAAATGTAATGTGGAATTGCCGCGGTCTAAGAGGCCAAGGGGTGATTTGGAGGACTTTGATTAGAAACCGATCCCGTGGTCTCACCAGTTTAAGTCCAGAAACTGCACGAAATTTAGGTGGTGCGCGTCGACGTAGGATGGTGCACGGGACTCAAGATGTAAATTCTTGAAAATAAAAACCGGGAGTTGGCATTGGGACTCAAGGCGTCAAGTCATTTCAGGATCATCTGCTGAGTTTTCCTGGGAGTGGCAAGCGTATTACATTGCTGAAGACCTCATCTTATGTTGATGTCACTCAGTGTACCACTCGGTCTCAAGCGTGGATTGGCCAGGTTTCGTATAATATCCTAGAATTGGAACGGCCCTTGGGCTTTCGAATTGCAAGTTGAAAGAGTGAATGAGACTGAGGCACTGCTTTCTAAGCGGCTCGAGCGAGAGCGTGCGTCGCAACGGAAGCGGAAGGACATTCTTTCATGAGAGTTTGTCTGATTCCCTTATTTTCGGCCTGCAGGATTCATGTTAGTTCCAGTTGCCACCTCAGTTGTGGGACACGAGGTTTCACGCCTATGCATTACGGTGTCCAAGTTGCGGGGGCTGGGTGAAAGCGCGGTTTCGCCACAGTGGATATCTTTGGTGCCATGGTTGGTTATGACGCTTTTGATTTGCCCTTTTGTGCAGTGTTCTGTTTTGCTGTACCTGGTGCAAGTGTGCAGTGTTGTGGCATCTTAAAGCTTACCTTTGGGCAGCTTTTGCTGCGTCATTTTGTATGAGTACTGAAGAGTTTGCAATGAGGGAACAAGAGTTTAACGGCTTTCTTGCGGGAGCTTATCCTGAATTATCCTAGGCTTGGGGGTTGTCTTAGCTTGTCGTTATTAGACAACGTATGAAAAAGGACCTTTCCCAACTGTGCAAACCATGTCACATGTGCAGCATCGACTCATGCGCCCTCACAGAAAAGAATTTCACATAAATCTTTGGTACCGGTTGAGTTTTCCTTCTAGGGCCTTATCGTGGTTGGTGTAATTGTGCTTCCAATTTGGAATGATTATGAGACAGTGGAAAAAAGTACACGACAAAACTTTCAAGCACAGCAGCTCGAAGTAGGTCCGGCGTCTTCCCGGTCAGATCTAGGACCAAATCCTTCCCTAATTTGCCATGACAGATATTCCTCATAGTTCATCCCGGAAGGTGAGTGTGATTGGGTTACCTGATTGTCGAATTTGTCACGTTTAGGCTGCTGACCAGCTGCTTTTTGACCGTGATTACCATGGAAGGAGGTTCAACTCCTTGAACACTTGGAGCAGCTTCATGGCTGCAAGTAGAGGGTGACAAGGGCCCAGGGATTTAGCTGAGGTACCGCCCATGGGAAATGAAAGTTAAGCCACGTGCTTTCACACATTATCCGCTGTCGTACCGCGTATTTCTTGAGCTTTCTCGCCTATCTATGCAATATGTTCTGCTCCATGCAGCGAAGTTTGCTTTTCTTCTTGGGGGTTGCAGCTAGCAACAAAAGAAAATGCACGAATACCCTGCTCGAAGAAGAATCTTGCCACGTCAAAATAATCTCATTCTGGCTAGTTGCTGACAAAGCTTTTGGGCATAAAGCGAGGACAGCATCCAGATTCATCCATGACCTCTCATACTGAAAGGCTCCATTTGTCCTGGTCTCAACAACGGGGATCTTCTTATTTCGCAACCACTCGCTGGACGTATGGTAAAAACAAGGAGAGGCGGGCCTCAGGAATGCTGCAGGAAATTTTGACTCTTGCAGGTGAGTACCGAAGTATTCGAAGCGTACTTCAAATCATAAAGGCATGCAGGGCGTGAAGGCAGTGATGTAGCCTTTGGGGTAAGGAACCTGAGCCAACTTATGCAGCTGGAAGCACCCTGCTATCTCAGTTACCTCCTTCTCTTAGCAAAGACTCCCCTACTTATGTTCCCTGCGAGACTCTTGCCTCCATGTCAGGACAGCTGTGAGGAACGATCCAGCATGGCCCTTAGCTTGACAGCCCTTTCAACCTATCTACGTTTCGACATCCTTGTACAAAGGGTTTCGCACAAGATTGTGAACAAGCAGAACCTTGCTGTGGGAACTTGACGGCTGAGCACTCGAGGGATGTCAATTCCAGCATCTCACATCACCGCTTAGTGTTGACGGTTTGGAAACAACATGCTGCCATTTCAGTCTCAGTAAGAATTCTGCAAAACAAGGATCTGTGTTGGAGGGAAGTGTCTACAGCAGAAACGTCCCTGACTTTCCATACATCTATGATGACACATACCAGCACAATGATTTGTACCCGTGTTATTACTATTGATATGAGGCTTGTTGATATAGATCTTGTTCTTTCGCGAGTACAGGAAGGTGAACCCCACCTAAGTTGAGGAGCCCCTTGTTCAGAGACCTTGTGAGAGCATGCGTTATGTTTTATGATCCCATGTTCCAGTTTGTTTGCGCAGGAGCCTGGCCCTCAAGCTTTCCAACGCTTACACTGATAGAATCCCTATGCACCTTTCGTAAACGGAAGTGGTAGTTGGAAGTTTCAGAAGGTTCTTCCATGAATCAAGGTCCCTACAAAAATGTCAGGGACCTCTAGGCACGCCACTCCCGAGGTCAGCGTCATCAACTCTTTGGAACTATTCGCCAAGGAGAATCGCTGGCTCAAGGTCAGGTGGCAAGTTGCATAGCAATAGCAAGAGCGCAAAGAGCCATAGCCACAATGCTCGTCACAATATTGGCTGTGAAGAGCTCTAGGCTACAAATGCTAACACATTGCAGAAGTCGGGATCTTTTCAGACCAACGTCGTTCAACTGGGATTCCACGCCCTGACGACTTTTCCTGATCTAGGCAGTGCCCTCATGGCGCAGATGTTCTACTACCAACTCCTCCTATTCCTACTCCCACTCTTGCTCTTGCTGCTGCTCTTTCTTGCTCCTGCTGCTGCAGCAGCAGCGGCGTTCTGCAGCCCAGTCTTAGTCTATGAAGGGGAAGACTAACAGGTCAAAATCCGTTGTAAGGTTCGTTGTTCGACTCTGCCGCTGTTATGTTTCTGGGGGCAGGTGGGAGGAATGGCCGTGCAAGACGTGCTGACGCTATAGGGTCACTCAGGATGTAGTCTCAATAGCGCGATGAAAGCAATGGCCCGTGGCGGAACTGGAAACAAAATGTCTTCTTGGTTCATTTTCCTGGAATAGCCCAGAAGAAAAACAATGGTCTTTTGCCTTCTGCCTGCTTCATCGGCCGTTTCGCAGAACGCGCAACTTGCGATTTTAGACATGCTCGCAGTAGCATTTACCATAGAGGACGCTTCAGCACCCCACGCGCTTGTTGGGGCAGATCGTGCGGGATTACAATTGAAAGCACTGCCAACAGAGATTCTGAACAGTCACAGGCATTTCTGTTGGCTTTGGACGCTCACGTTTTCGTTGCATGTTGCTAGCATCAACAGTCGCAGGCATAGGGCCCCTGGGCGTCGCCATCCTTGTAACTGTTGTTTTTACCCGTTACTACTTACTGCTTACTACTCAGTACTTACTACTCACTACTTACTACTTGCTACTTACTGCAGGCTTATTGCTTTCTCCTAACTACTTACTTCTTGCTACTTACTTCTTACTCCTTACTTCTTACTACTCACTACTTGCTACTTGGTACAGGCTTGTTGCTTTCTCCTTCCTGCTCACTTCTCCTTACTTCCTGTTCTTCTGGGTCCGTTAACAGAGGATTCCAGCAGAATTGAATGTTCACTCCAGGAGAGGCAAATACATGCGCTGGGAAGACCAAGCATTCTGCACCCGCTCCTGTTAGCTGCAGCGTCCTGAGGCTGCAACACCCAAGGCAAGCCCCAGAGCTGTTGCAACTTGAGACCTTCCGTGAAAGCATGAAAGCGTTGAATTCTTCAAGGAGGTACCACAATTTGTCGTTTGTGCACCCAGCTCCTTTTCCATGGCACGAATCGGCCTACGGTTCCATGAAGCACTCCTAGGCAACTGCAGGGACCCTGACAGGTGGTCATCCTCCAACTGAGCCCCTAACTTGCATCCCTATGTTGCCAAGTCGGTTGTTGCTAATCCTTCTCATCATTCAAGCTTGAACCCTATTCAAAAAATCAAATCCAAAAAAAAACAAGTCCAACTCCGGTGCATTTCTATAACACGAGCGCTCCAAATGCAAGTTTGGAGGTTGCCGGCGGGAAGAAAGCCAGCATCTTTGAGGTGACGTCTGCGACATTTGTTTGTGGCCAGTCATTTGAGATGAGAAGGTTCCTATGAACAATGGAGATCTAAGGACAGGAATGACAATTTTACTGGCTTTGGGGGTTGAGACTGTAGTTTTGTCTTCGAAGATTTGACAGCGAGCTGCCTCGACATGCCCACAAGATGCGAAGGGATCAACTTACATGTTGAATTTGAAAGCATGGCGCGGAAACTCGTACTAACAAAGCTTCTGCCAAAACCAGCCATCAGCACCAATCCAAGAACCATCACCCCAAATCCAAAAAAAAGCAGCCCCAACACCGAAGCTCCCTCCTTGGATTTTGATATGTGAATCGTAAGCTCTGAAAACTAATCCTCGCCCTTCAGACCCTTCACCCTTTGGATTGGCAGTCGGTCATTCAGCCCGGTGATCGCATCCTCGAGATTGGCGCATATGCCAGCTCCTCAGCCAGAAGGGAACCAGCCTAGCCGTCCCTCTATAGGCCCCAATTTTTGTTGTAACGACAACTGGAACAAGAGCACGTTCTTGAGCAGCTTCTATTTGCCGAATGTTTCCTTCAAGGACCCCTGCATGCGGATTGCTTACCCAGTTTACAGAAAAATAAAGGTGGGGAGCTGCTTTGCGAGCTTCATGGCTCGACAGACAGCAGGTCTCTGAATGAATGATGACCCCAGCACTGCTGACTTTGAGTTGGCGCTCAACTTGGTTTTACAAAGTCAAGAAGCTGGTCAGCTTAGCCACGATTTTAAACTTTGACATTTCTTTTGCCCATGTGTGTCCTCCTAGAAAAATAGCCAAAACATTCCGCTGGCCATTGTTCACCGATTAGAAACTCAAATGAACAATATATCAAATTTCCCAGAACTTGATTCGGCAAACTTGCACAAAAGAACGCCAAATTACGGTCCTCCTAGTTATTTCGACGGTGAAAGCAATGTGGTTCGGGGTCGAATGTAGCTTTAGCGGAGTAAGTTTGATCGACTGCCGAGTCCTCCTGACATTATCCTGGCCTGTAGGTGAAACATGAGAACTCAGCCGTCCAAGCTTGTGCCAATTTTGGGCTGGCATAGATTCAACGTTTTCGAGGACTTTTTGCAGATATGGGCCGAATTTAGAATGCTCGCCATTTTTTCAACGAAATCCCGCCCTTTTCCTAAAATTTCAAATCGAGCTGCTAGGCCGAAAGTTCAGATTTTTCTGGCCTCCAGAACCGTCCCTGCAACTCACCCGCCAGTCTCCTCAAACGTGCCCGCAAAAGCTTTTTTTGTTATTTCGACTATGCCAAGGCTCCCCGAAAAGGGTTTTGATTCCTTTGGGTTTACAGTGATCCCACCCCGATTCTCAGCGATTCTCGGCGCGTTCTGGAAAATTCAGGATTTTTGCAGGAGTGCTGAGGGGCCAGACCCATCGAAAAATGGTGCTCTTTGGGCGTTCCAGCTTTCCAGCCAGTTACCCAGATAATTTCTTTGCGGATGCAACCTTAGGTGGGCTATTCCGCGCTTCGTTTGGCTTTGCAGCTGGACAGCCGGCAGAAGGTCCATCCAGTTGGCGCATGGGGTTTGAGGTCGCAGGTTGATTTTCTCTGGTTGCAGATTTGGGGAAAACGTCACCTGGTTGTTTGGAAGGCAAGCTTTGCAAAGGAGGCTGGGTCGAGAAGTTTTATTTGCAGTGAACTGATTTTTCAATGCCCTCTGAGCGATTGAATAGTTTCCTTTGTTTTGCTTGTTCCCGTTAGGGCCTCTAGAAATTTCTCAGGTGCGGGCTCTCTTTGGGTCACGGATTTGATGTATGCGTGTGCGGCTTTGGACATCGAGTGTTGGATGCAGGGTGCAGGGCAGGGTTTAGATGGCAGGACAGATGACAGCTTGAAACAAATGTTGACATTTCATCATTCAAGAGGACATATCTTCTCCTCAGATCCCACCTCGAGTAAGAATTGCCAAGCTAGGCTTCGGTGTCCTTCTTGTGGTTCAGGGAGGGATGGGAGGATGGCGTATGGATATCACCATGTTCTTGTTGGTCTTCTTTCTAGGACTCCAGCTATTGGAGGGAGCCGCCTTCCTTCCAGAGATCATGGCCAAGCTTAAGCCAAGCACAGGTCCGGGAGGTCCATGCCACCCCCCTAGCCTACCCCAGTATTGGTTTGAATCATGAAGATGATGTCAGGGTTCTTTTGTATATTGAGCGCTGAGCACGAAGGTTGGCAGCTGCATGTTGGCACTCTGTATTTTCAAGCCTGACGCCCAAGTGTGACTACAAACAGCAGGTGAGCCACAGCGCACCTCTGGCCATGAGGGTGCAGGATCATGCCAGCTCCCCCCAGCCGTTGAACCGCAAGCACTTAAATTGCCGCTTCAAAGCAGCAATGATACATGGGTCGATGCATACTTTGGTTTGGGAAAAATGTGTGCGCTTGACTAGAAATGTGTGTGAAACCGCCCTCATGGAATTCTACAGCATTAACTTGGTTTATGTTTTGCTTGTTCCCTTAGGACGCCTAACGTTTAGCTATTTGCAGTGCATCGATCAAGAAACTGCATTCATCTTATAGCTTTTTTTTCCATGTGTGTGGCCTGGCTCGGTAAGGTGTGGCTCCCTTGGTCTCCCAGTCCTCTCATCTCCTGATCCCCTGGTTCTCTTTTTTTTCCATGTGTGTGGCCTGGCTCGGTTAGGTGTGGCTCCCTTGGTCTCCCAGTCCTCTAATCTCCTGATCCCCTGGTTCTCTTGTCCCCAAATCCTTTGATTCTCTGGTCCTCTGGCCATCTTTGCGAATCTTTAGATGGGCTCATCTTCGAGAATGTTTCTGAAGTAAGGCCAAAAGAATCGCACACTCGAAGCGCCGTCATTGTAGCGCAAGAAGACCCTCTTCACCCAGAACATTGCTGGCCTGGAAGGTTCGAGCAATTGAGTCTGACCCACTGAATGCTGCAGCAGGGGGCCCAGCAGTTCCTGACAGCTTTGCTCGGAGCCTCGTGCTTAATTCGTGTGGGTGACAACAATAGCTGGAAGTGTCTTCTCAGAATCCGAAGCAGGCTTCCATGTGAAGGACAAGCTAGAAAAGTCCAAGTAATCGTCGCTTTCTTGACCGTGCTGGTATCCTGTAGGACCGTCGCTTTTTCAATCGGCTAAACAAGTTCATGGCCAGTCTAGGAGAAGAATAGCAGACGAGGTGTCCGTGCCGAAGCGATCAGTAGCCGTACTAGTTGGACGAGGAAAGGACGTTGGTCATGCGACCAGGGTGTGCAAAACCTTTTACTATTGAGTCGAAGGTGTGGGATGTGTAACAGGTCAAGGACCGTGTTTCAGTGTGAGTAGAAGTCTCCAGATTGGACTTTGAATGCGCGTGGTCACTGTGTTAACGACCTGTAAGGGATTGTGCCGATAACTTTTGGTGAAAGGTGTTGAAGAACACTGGGTAGTGTTAGTTCCGTTTCCCTCTTTCGAGATGTTTGAGGCTTTCCGTCGTTGAAGACAAGGGCTATGGAGGTGTCGTTGCTTCCAAGACAGTACAGATGATTGGCACATATAGCAGCACTTGTACCGGTACAATCTTGCAAACACCCAGTACTCGCAAATTCCGAAAACCAGAACTTAGATTTTGGTGCAGTGGCTCTTGCCTTGGCCCTGACAGTCATGGAAACTCAGACTTACAGCACACCTTCATTCCTCGACTTCGATTTGTGTAAAACTCTTCAATGCTAGCAGCAACGGGTGTGGAGTTGTTCAGCATCGCATCACTGAATTGTTGGAGTCACAACAGACCTTGCAACCATCTTGCCATTTTCTCTGGTCAGCATACACCGGACAAACCACAAATGCATCAGTTTGCTGCGCACTTCTTCCTGTTTCCACACTGTGTCTTCCTTCTAGTTATCTTGTTTCTGCCCTCGCGCCACAGCTATTTCAGTTTAGTTGCGTGGCTATAGCGATTGATTGGTCGACATTCTTCCAAGGTTGCGCATGAAGTGCTTCAGCTTGCGGGTGCTGCTGATCGCGTTGCTTTGTGTGCGAAGCTCAGGGCCGTGTTTCTGGTCAGGAAATTTTAGGGTTCATTGAAGGACCTTGCTGTGGGGCGAGGAGGCAGCAGGAGACATGGCAAGACAAACAGCTGGGTGAGGATAAATACTTTCAGAACTGATTGTGGTTGCAGTGATCATCGGGTTGTCATCATTGTTCCTTTCGCCGAAACATCATGTCAAAAGACACACTAGTGACATTTGTTTTGGGAATAGTGAAGTTGAGACCTTCCTAGCAGATTATACCACACAGCTAAATGTTATTCAGGACACACACGACGATAGCCTCAAGCTGATGGATGAACAGCGCACGAAACCTACATCCCCAATCTCAGATCCGCAAGCCTTAAACCCCACATGTGTCAAGGCCAAGTTCGGGTTTCTAGGGTACACAGCCTGTACACGATTGTCATATGCACCCCACAAACACCCGTCAAGCACACTTTAGAAACCCTGAACATGAAAGCCTGATAGGACCGCAAATGCAGACACACGACACTTGGTGCACGATGAAAACACACCATTCTGCACTCTCCACTCCCGACTCTCCACTACTCCATGCCATCCATCCATCCACTCTCCACAACTCCGCTCTCCACGCTCCCCTCCACGCTTCACTGTCCACTCTCCATAGTCCACTCTTGGCACTCCAATCTCCACTCCTCACGCTCCACTCTCCATATTTCATCGTTTGGCACGCGACGAAGACATGAGGGTCCAACAGCGACGACTGTTACGCAGATGCAAGATCCCTGTGATTGTTGACGCATTTGACATGCGATGAAGAAACGAACGTCCAAAAGATACGACAGCCGCAAGGATGGAAACCTGCATGTGCCCCATCCTTGTGACAGGATATGTTTTACATGCGTCAAGAACACGAGGTTCCAGAAGCGACAACCATTACGAGGATGGCGAGCCTGGGGGGTTGAGCCGGGGAACCTCACGCTTAAAAAAGGAAACCTTTTGCAGAGCATTCGGCAAAATGAAACCGCGTTTGTGCATCTCAGGTGTTGGCCGAGCCTGCGATTGGCTTTCTTCTGGCTGCCATGAGCTTAGAACTCCTAAGTCACTACTTGTAGTTGTCTGTATACGTAGCCGAAGCAAACACTGGCTTGGACTGTTGTATAGACAGTTGTATAGACAGCCGTGATTAGGTGATTCAGCATCCATTCAGTCTGGGTCTGGAAACATAGCCACCCTACCGCAGCCCAGCCAATTATAGCACAGCTGCAAGAGGCCTGGACCCTGTGGATCTACTCATCCTAGACCACCGCGGAACTGTCTACCACGAGGACCCAACTTTCTCGAGAATTGTTTCGGAGTTTTACTGTTCAGCGCTGAGGACGTACAACTTTGCATGGAAGCATCGTCACGATTCAATCCTATCAGACATGTTTTCAGGCGTATATTTTCAGATTATGGTCATTATGGTTGATGTGCTGGATCTACAAAGCTGTAGTGCTGCATGGAGCTGTATGGGCAAAGACGGAATGAAACACAACACAAGATGACTCAGACCCTTGCAAAAATCATGGATCCCATTTCAAAATCGCAACGATCCTTTGAAACAATTAAACCTGGATATTCTTCAGTACTTGCACGCGGGCCCTCAAATCTTACAAGGCTAGCTGTCTGTTTGGTTATGGAAGAGTGAATAGCTTTTGTTTCTGGAAGTCCCCAGCGCAGCCAGGATTTGAGGAATGCCGAAGCCTCAGCATTTCTCATTGTTGACACGCGTTGTTATGGAAGGTGGTCTCCCACATGGTCTTCTGTGGATTTGAAAAAGCTTGGTTCATTATAGTCCTTCACAAAACTTGTTCGTGCCAATCAGTCACTTGCAACCTCGCCACGCTAGCTCTTGTTCATTTGCAGCAAGTTCAACCTATGCGGCATATAGTGGCCCAAGAGGTGAGGTCAACTAAAGGTCTCACATCAATTTACGCTGAGAATTAAAGTACATGAGCAAAATGCAGGCGCTTATGCTGGTAGTTTCCAGACTTTGGGTTTCATTCATGCAGAGTTCACAGTTATTCGGCTCGCCCAGTTTACGCATTTTACGCAGGTCCAAGTCTAAGCAGCAGAGCAGCACCGAGCCAGGGCAGAACCACGTGTGACAGTGTATGGAAGTATGGAAAGAATATCCTCTTCGTGTCATGGACTCATCATACGAAAAGGTATCCATCTGGAACCCCACACCCTAATACCACACAACCTAAAGAAAAGCAAACCCAGGCTGAACACCTCTTGAGCCAGCATGCACGCGTTCTCGCTGACAACGTTTTGCACCCAGCAGCAAGCTCAGCATAAGAGGTGAGTCATCTGCAACATAGGAGCTTTCGTATGGGTTGACAAAAAGTAATTAGTTCCAAGATTTTAGTCGCTGACCGGGTTAGTTCAGGCATTTCCTACGCTTCGTTGGAAAAATTTGCCGAGCTCGAGTATAACGACGTCACCAACTCGGCGGCTCCGAATTTTAAAAAGAACCAAGGCTCTTGACCCCAAGAAGGTTTCCTTTTCGCTCACTGGGGCAATGACTGCAATACTCAACTGTTCTAAGATGTTCACACTCTTAAAACCTTCACATTATCATCCGGGCCACCAAGTTGAGGATGCGATTTCAAGATAGTCTCACTCCAGGCGCATTCGTGTCATCCGAAGTCTGGTTTCAGGTTTGGAGCCTTTGCGTTTCAGAAATTCGCCAGATTTGAGATTGGTTGATTCTCCCCCCCAGAAAAGCCCCAACAAACAGTCAAGTCTAAGCAGATCTGTGTCTTGATTTGAGTTTTCCCTTGTTAAGCAAAAGCCATGTGTGAGTTACCACGTAGGAAAAGAATTTTGTCACAAAATTGGCTACTATTTGTTTGGGGTATACTCGTGCCCGGCTGCTGCACCAGACATGCCACGTTGAATGGGCCTTCAAGAGCTGGGTGCCCCAGAGTTACAGAGGCTCATGAATTTGACAGCAATTATGCTCATAAGTCGACACGAGAATTTTTTCATCTTTTGGGTCAACGTGGCTGTACATGGATCTCATGGCTGACAGCTCGCATCAGGGCGCTCCGATGTTCGTGCTTGACGTCCAAGACAGGCCATCGGATGAGTTAGTAGTGAATAGGATTTTCTTGAATAAGCAGTTCGGCTCGGGATGTGAGTCTTAGACGATGGTTTAGGATCCTTTGCAAGACCATAGGACACTTTCGATCTTGTGTTTCTGGGTTGCTGTCAACGAACGTAATTCAAGTTACTATATTGGGGAAGTCATATTCATCACTCTATACACTCATTATGGCAACTTCATTTCAGTTCTTTAACAGCAACCCAGGTCTTTGCCCCCCAAATCCCAACATTAACATGCTCGCAGCGGAAATCCCACATGCCCCAGCAAAACAACAGATTGATTGTGATGACTTTTTTCGAGCCCTTCGAAGGATGCTTGTCATGTTATATGGGGACATTTCGGCTTAAAGGAGTTTTTCGAAAACGGTGGCGTGTTCTCGGGTACGATGCCTTTACCTGTGACAACGTCTACATTGCGTGCCTAATCCTCTATAAGCCTTACATAAACAATGAACCCTTGTACAACAAAAAATGAACCCTTGTACAACTTCTCCAAACCTTCTGTGAACCAGTTACAAACCTTTTACGAACACAAGAGATCCTTCGCATACCGTCCATACACTGCCTGCCATACACATAATGTAAACTACATGACCCAGACCACAGGGGGGGCAGGGGCGTAGAGGTAGTAAGTTCTAGGCCCCTATCAACATTGTAAACCCTCTATACACCAGGCCACAGGAACGCAGGGGGGGGGTCCTAATTTGGCGCCCAGAAAGATAGGGAGCCTGTGCTCACTCACATGCAGGTATGATGTGGAGGTGCACACAGTGCCGGAGTTTGGCATGCCAGAGGTGCGCATTCGCGCTGCGCCAGTACGTAGCAGCACCTCGTCCCTTGGTTTTGGTTGTTGGACACATTTGCAAAAAAAAAATTATGTTCTTGCTACCTCCAGACTGGACCCGACTTCAATAGGGCTTCATCCTCGTTTACGTGACGCTTAAACTCGGGTGGAGATGCGAAGGCAGTTTTTGAAAGACAATACGTCCTAAAAGCAAGGAACCTCAACAGCTGATATTTTGCTTGGGAACGAAGTGCATGGCAGGTGGAGGATTGGCTTCTCCTTTGCAAGCCCAAGACGTGGCCTCTGTCCCAGGAACCATGCTTTTCATCACAGACCAAGCTGCGTGACCTTTCACTTTGTCAGTTTGCAGTTTCGGCTTTCAAGGAAATACAAGCATGAACGTAATTGAGAGGATATTGTAGGTTGCTGAGTGCGCATCGAGTGAATTTGACGTTTTGCAGCTGAAAGGGCTTCGCTCTTTAGTTAGCAAGGCGGATTGTGTTGTTCAGGGTGGATGCAGCTTCCTCTACTTGGGTGCTGTTCTGCGAAATGCTTGCGTTCGAGGTAAAAGCACAGCAGCACATGAAGAATGCCCCGCACATGCTGAACACATGAGCTTTCAGGCCCATCGCAGCATCAGACGCCGACTATGCCTCAATGCATTTCGCAGAATTCCGGAGATGGGCTGTTGAGGCAACTTGCCTCTGTGTCTGATTGAAGTTTTAATGTCAGCGGTGCCGGCAATAGACGAGTGAGTTGTCAGAACTCTTGTGGTTCTTCATGTTGGGTACACCCGAGCGTGGCCAAAGTGTCTCTTGAGGTGGATTCTTGGGTTGCGGGAATGCCCCCAAAAGGCCTTGCATGATAGCCAAAGCCAAAGCAACAGCACAGTGTTACCCAATGTTCCTTGCACACCAGAGGGTTCTGCATCATGACCGTTCAAGAATATGTTCATCACGAAAATCGACCTTTCAAGTGGCAAGTGGCAAATCTTGCTCGAGGTGAACCGATTGTGCCACCAAAGCCAGGCTGGGTCTCTGCTTGATACACGTTAAAACTTTGGAGATTTACATTTCTAAGCTAGAACCCAGGATGCAACGTCCAGGGTAGGCATGCCCCAGTTTCTGATACTTGGGTTTGTTCAGTTTTCTTGCATGCTTTGGTCCAGGTTGTCAAAAAGATTCCTAGGAGCATCATCATTTGCGAAATTGGGTTATGGAGTTCTGGGGTCGGTCCCGTCTGGCCAAGCGCAGCTAAGTAGAGCACCACGACACTTTTCTGCTTGCCACCATGCGTGGGGCATTGAAGTTGAGAATAAAAAGAACCCACAAAGCCCTCATCGATTGCCTCATGAAACCAGACCGGGAGTGCAGTGCGACCATCCTGTCAAAGGATCACATACAAGCTTCTGAATTTGGATTACCGCATCAATGACACTGGTTTTTCCCTATGAAAAAACATTTTCTGGCATTCTGCACTGTGCCAGTAACACGCACCCATAATGAGTTTTGAAGTACATCGAGCAAATCTGGACTGTACGGTCTTCCGCTCAACTGCTCAGATTGGTCCCGTGGAGTGGCAAAGCTTGCAAACTCGGATGAGGCACGGCCCGTTTGCCCAGGGACAGGCAGCTGTTTCAGCCTTGAGGCCAACAATCAAACCTCGCAACGGCACACAGTTGGAATCCTGGTTTGCATTTGAATTTGTGCATTTCCACATGCGCGAAGGCGAAAACCTGTATGCAGGGCCTACGACTTATTTTGGATATACCCTATTCCTAGGACGGAATATGAACATCAATGCGGCTCTTGAAACACAAGTTTGATAGCTGAGGACCAATAAATGCATTGCATGTCAGGCCGAATTTTTCGATGTCAAACGGGGAAGGAAGGCTCATTGGAATGTTTGCAGTTAAAGTGTTTGCAGTTGTTGGATTACTGTTTCACGGTTGTTGCTTGGGTGCTATCAAAGGATTTCCATCTGAAGCATTCTTTTCTACGCAAATATTTGCTCCGAATTCCAAAAACCTTTATCAACCTTGATCTGCAGCCAGCAATTGGATGAAAAGCAGAATGAGCTGTAGCTGACCTCTTGGGGATCAAATCTCAACAAACAAGCACCTTCAACTTAATACTGTGAGGAAACCGCCAAACATCAGTACATTTTCAACAGCCCAAAAAGCCTGCCCAATTCGTGCGAGGGCTGGCGCATGCCCAAAGGCTGAAACGAAATCAAGTTGCTCCATTTGGATTGAGACTCTCGAAATGTGCAGGTCGGTTTTACAAACGCCGCTGCGGCTGAATCATGGTCCTGCGCTGGAGGAGCTGCTTTGCCAGCAAAAAATTGAATAGATCTAAAATTTGATCGAATGTATGAAATGATTCTTAATATAAAAATATTTTTTCGATGCTTCGAGAATATATCATTTGAGCTAAGATATTTTTTGAATCATAAGAATATTATGAAAATTAGAATTTTGATAATAAAAAAATTGAGAATTTGATTTTCAAATTGTCGGGATTTTGAAAATTGATATATCGATTTTTTAATGGATGAGGAGATAGATTATTTATCTATTGGATTTTGATCAGATTTATTTATTTCTACGGCGCGGGTATTTGGGATTATTTCAACCGCGTGCGGCTTAGTTTTTCTGGCTCACTTCTAAAATATTTTTTGCGGGCTTTCTAGAGACTCTAAGATCTTATGTAGTTCAAAGATCTTCATATTAAAAGCTTGAAATATTTCTTTGGTTTTATTTGTCTTCTACGGTCTTCGCTCCCTCGGATTGGCGGTCTACGTGATTCATTTCTATTTTACTGCATACGTATAGAGCCGCAATAGAGATCCTAAATCTTTCTGAATTTGAAAAATGATTGCAAAAATCTACGGATATTTATATGCTCCGCTGAACCGCCGTATAATAGCAACTCAAGAGAAATAAATGAAGCGGAAAGATCATTCGGAGATTTTGGTCGTTTAAAATAGATGATTAAGATAGTGTTGTTTCGACGATTCTGACCCGTGATTTGAAGGTGTTGAAGGATATTTTCGAATTAAATGATTCTATTATTTTATTAATCTTGATAGGAATTTTGAGGAGATTCGAATTTTCTCGAATATTAGATTTTGTGCGAATATGTAGAGCGTACTACGATAAGATCTATTAAATTTTCATTAAATGCTAGGATTTGCATTGCGTATTCTTGAGGCTGGATAGGACGAATTGATAGAAGTTTTTTTCATTTTGGGAAAGAATATGATTTGGATATTTTGCATATTTTGACGTTGATAGGTAAATCTTGTATTTTTATAATAACGATCATAAAAAATTGGTGTCTGAATTTTTGAAGGCGTTCCGTTTATATAAAATGTTCGTTGTTCTGCCGTGAAATACGATTTTAAAAATTTGTATTCTTTTAAAAATATCTTCTTGTATCGCCGGGCGATGCTACCTGAATAATCTAATATTTAGGTTTAAGTGAAATTTCATACGGATGATTCTCTCTAGTCTTTCAATTCAAATATATTTATTTTTAATTCAAATTAAAATGATTTTTTTGGAGAATTGATTCGATACATAGATTGATATATTTAAATCTTGATTGATCGAAAGATGGATAGAGGTCTGAGAATTTTAAAACGATGAATTGAAATATGACTAGAATTTCATTTAAAAGAAAATCAAATCATTATTTTATCAAAGATTTATATTTTTCTTTTTTCTAAACCTTTATTGATATCAATATCATTCTAATTCATTGGTAAATAGATTAGAAAATGATTTGAATAAATTATAGAATTTTGATCGTTCTCCGAATTAAAATCGTATTGATGAGATCTTCATGAAAAATAAATTCAAATAAGAAATTGAAATCGATCCGAATTATTCGTGACGATATTCAGGCGTCAAAATATCATAGATTAGATCTTATATCAAATATCGATATATGATATAAATAACGAAAAAAAATGGAATCGAATAATATAGAGGAAAATGGAATTATATTTTTAAAATCTTAAATCTTTAAAATCTTCTCCTATATCAAAGATTTCGATAATTCGAGAAATATCCAATTTTCTGCAAGCAAGTATATAGGAATCAGGAAGTCGAATGCAACCACGTATAACGTACATGCAATGATAATAATATCATTAGAAAAATCATTTAGGAAACTCAGATATACGTCTTGGACCGTTCTTTTCTCTTCTTCCTCTCTTTTCTTTCATCTCTTCTCTTCTCTCTGCTCTCAATTTTCCTCTCCTGCCCTCTCTCCGCTCTATTCTCTCATCTCTCCTCGCCTCTCTCTCTTTCTTGCTCTTTTCTTTCTCCTCTCCTTTATTCCCCCTCCTCTAACCCTCCTCTCTCCTCTGTCCTTTCCTCTCTATTCCCTCTCCTCTCTCTTCCTTGTCTCTCCTCTCTCTTCTTTCGTATTCTTTATCCTCCTTGCGATCGTTAACGATTCTGGTGGCGTTCTTTCTGATTTGGGTGGGCAGACGTTCTTATTTGTTTTATTTCATCAGATATTTATATCAAGCCTTCTTTGGGTGCAAAGAATTGAAACTTCTCATGCCATGCTCCGTGATTTTATCAATCGTGTTACGTTAAGGTCATAGGGGCCAACGAGGCGAAAGCCCCGATGTTCAAAAGAATAACGCCGACTTGATTCAGCGTTCGTTTTGCCTTTGAATAGCAAATATGGATTTGTCAATTGGGAACGCAAAACAGAATTCTGAAATATTGATCTTTCGCAATAGGAGAATTCATTATTGGAAGCAAATATCTGTCCGTTTGGCCTTGTTTATTTGATAATAGCTCTCGGCGGCTTCCAAAGAATGACTTGAGAATTTCTTATGAATCTTGCCTGGAATATGCGCATACCTGTCCAGGCTCCCAGAATGGAGCCCCCGGACAGAAGAAAAGCTTCAATTTTTCCAGTAAAGCAAAGGGGGAACCAATCGACGCGTTAAAAAAAAACTACAAAATGAACTTTTTTTTTTCACGATCTGTCTCCTATTGATAAAATCCGGCAAATTAGCCTCATCTACGCGAACGCCAAGATTCATCAAAATTTGAATTGGGTATAAAGACACACTCATTGGTTTTTGATGTTACAAACCATTGCCTTGAACCAACTGAATAAACGTTGAATGACGCAAATTGAAGGGACTTTTTGTGGAAGCAAATTTATTCATTCTATTCAGGCATTTGGTTTGCTGAGGTGCTTTGTCCATAGCCCGTGTGACGTGGCGCAATGGGTTTTTTTCGGTTTCAAGGTCGTGACAGGCTCTTACCACGGTTTTTCTAGGCTTCCTTACATTGGGGTTACAATTGCACGCCTTCAGCTAATTTCTTTTGCAAGCCTGACAAAACCATTTGCGGATTCTCCAGACAGCCTGGAAAGCCAATTCGTCAAGAAGCTCCAGATCCATCCATTTCAAATGATATTTCAAACAATTGCCCGTATCCAAATGTTAACCAAAAGTTATTTGCTTGCAACAACCATTGCGCGGACATTGCATTAACATGAAACGCTTCCTCCAGTTGGTTCTATGCATGTTGCATCATTGGAACCATGTTCCATACATGTAATTCTTGTTCGCTACATTCTTGTAAAGCATGTACACAAACACCAAACAAATAAAACACATGCATTGTGGTTTTTGTAGCTTGTGACCGTTGGGTCTGAAATTCTCCTGGTTAATTCGCACCATAAAATATTTTTTTCCCGCAAAGGTGTTTATTTTTTATTGTGTTTATGCGTCTTTTTTTAACAACAGCAGCAATTCTTGATTTACCGCACGCAGTTGTCCCAAGAAAACCGGAACATTGAATGCCTGATTTATTCGTGGGTAAAACAAAAAAAATGCTGTTCCCGACGCGCACGTGCCCATTGAAAAACACAACAAAATGTCAAAAATCCATCTTGAATGTTTTCAGAACAATCAAACGCTTACTTTGATGTAGTTTTTGCAAACAATCATATATACATAGGATCACATAAGTTCACAGGAACATAAACATTCATGAGGAAGCTTCCAGTGCCGAGGAAGATATCCAATAACATACACATTTTATAATTGCCAACGCAAAAATCATTTCACAAATCATGACTACCGAAACCCAGGATATACCAACCGTGGAACTTGTGCCGTTCATATTCTAATGTGAAAAAACCTACCACGTGCACACCCAGTCTGAGTTGGTTCAGCTCTTCCGGGGTCAGATGCTTCAGCAGCTCCACAATGATGAAATATGGCGGAAAATTGGTTTTGTAGCAAAGCAATGCTGCATCCAACAACACATCGTGCACAGTAGCTCATGGCGGGCCGTGGCATCAATCTTATTTGATACCCGAAAGGTTGGTTCAATTTGTTTTCCGAATATTCATCCATGGGTCGGAGCTTTTGCTTGCCTGCAAATGTTTGCCACACCCCAAAGCGGTAAACTGGGATCCACTCACCAGCGTATCGCGGTTCAATTTCTCGCACGGTTGGGAGGCCCTTTCTGGGAAACCTTCGCCGGCTTCTGAGAGCAATTGGGAATCATCACCTGGTTCTGCAAAAAAACGTCGTGAGTAGACGAGCCCCAATCGTGTGGCGAAAAATGCCTGAAAATCCTCAAGTTGAAATGCGAAAATAAACGTCCAATGCATTTGCACAGCTGTTTTCCAGGTAGATTAAAACCGTTTTTAAGTTGAACGTCGGGTCATTTGGTATCTTCAGCAAGCAAAAACACGCGCTTGGTTTTCAAACTTTGGTGGCTCAAGTTTTGCACGCATTGCTACCTCTTCGGCGAGGAATTCTTCAGCACATTGCGTCCATCGGTGCTGCGTGGTTTTGCATAAAAATGTTTTCTTGCTTCCGTAACAGGCAAGCGGGCATCTGGAGCGGCTGTCCCAACCACTGCCCACTTTGACACAAGACAGGAGCTTTGGGCCAGGAAGAACATACTGGCCAATAACCAACAAGCGACGCTTGAATCGACCGAAACTTCCAGATGCAAAGCCGCCACATCCGCAGATTCAAACATGACGGGTGGGAGTTTTTGCGCTTGAGTTGCTCAGCATGATGCGCTGAATCCAACTCGCAAACGCCCAAGGGATGGGGCGAACCAGCAGACTTGGGTGAAGAAATGCGCAAGTGGTCAAAGGCCACACAGAGAAAATGTCTGCAGAGCGAAAGCGATGCGAGGCTTTCCTGGTACTTGCAGACAGACTTGCTTGAGGGATATGGCGCTTCCATGTTGATTGCCACAGCAACCATTCGTCATAATGGTCAGGCCAGGAAGCAGCGCGCACTACTTTGCCTGTCATGTGCTTGTTGATTTTGCCAAAGCTTTGGAGGGAACGTTCAGGCACTTGGTAGGTCCAATGACGACGTACGCCGCCCTTGTAGCTGGAATTGTCTGGCACCAGTTCTTGGCGGATCGAACCTATTTGCATTTGATGGATAATGTAAGCAGCCGGGATTGCTATGTCAGGATTACACCTCTACAAGCCACATCACTTGTTGTTTGTTGGTTGCTTTCCAAAAAAAAAAATTGAAAAGCATTTCTTGTCCCTGGTTCGCGCGTATTCCTTCAGAGTCAAATGCTGCTGACGAGCGCCGACGAAGGGGTCAAGAACGCAGCTATGCTTCTGCACACGCGATGCCAGTACCTCCTAGTCAAGGATGGTCTGACTATTGCTGTGGATACCACCCGCGGGGTTCGCCAAGGCTGTCGCCTGGCACCTGCTCTTTGGTCTGCGGTTTCGGGA
Organism: Symbiodinium pilosum; assembly: GCA_905231905.1. Classification (NCBI taxonomy): domain Eukaryota; class Dinophyceae; order Suessiales; family Symbiodiniaceae; genus Symbiodinium; species Symbiodinium pilosum. The sequence goes on along the minus strand of CAJNIZ010047093.1, from coordinate 7,759 downwards.
GACATACTCAGTCAAATTGTGCAAGACGCCTTTGCGGGCCCATCACGGTCTTTGCGGATGACCATCTAGGTGCGTGGACTTTCCACACCATGGAAGATATAGTTGCCATGGAACAGCAAGTCATCCTGTTGTTCAAGGTACTATCAGAGGCGGGTTTAAGTCTTAGCCCCTCCAAATCGAAACTCGTGGTTCAGGTAAAGGGGGCTGCAGCAGCGGCACACCTAGCTAAACGCACGATCCATCTTCAAGGGAAACCACACTGGTGTTTCGGCGAAGGTGATGCCATGGTAGCGGTGCCCATTGTCAAGGATTTCATTTACTTGGGCACGGTTGTGACCTTGGGCAGACCAAGCGATCGTACAGTTACGCACCGGCTAGCGGAGGCTCGTGGGCCGGAGGGACAGCTGCGCAAATGCATCAGAAGCCGGTCGGTGCTGAGGTCAGGCACCCGGGTTGCCATCTGGCGGGCTTGCGTAGTCGCGTCTGCATTCTATGGCCTGCTTGCACACAAGTTGACGGCGGCAAATGTCACGTCCCTCTGTCAATGGTATCACCGAAGTCTAAGGGCGGTTACTGGCATGCCAGCGCACCTTACTCATGTCTCCAATGCTGACCTAAGGACCAAATTCGGTCTCACGGAGCCGCTGGCGGCGCTGCTGCAACTCACTCGAAATAAGCTGCGATGACTCGCCGCGCTCCCGGTAGGCCACGCAGCTACTTGCCGGCCACTTTGGAACATTGGCGAAGATGTGAGCGGAATCTGGCCATCCTGATCCATACCGACAATCTAGCTATCACGCCGCTGCAAGATGAAGTGCTTGGGGTTCCCTGTCCATACTGCGGGGTTTATTTCCAGCACACTCAAGCCATGAGACAACATACTCCTCGCAGACATGGGATAAACTGGAAAGAGCCCTTACAGATCAGGTATGATGCTTCACTCCACTCGACAGGGGGCATGCCCGAATGCAGGCACTGTGGCAAAAGATGTGGCTCCCATCAGGGCCTAAAACATCACATCATGCACAATATTTGTGGCTGGTTCCAAACTCCATACGCCGAGGGGTCGGTGGCTCCTACCCGACCTGCTGGTGGTCAGCGGGACTCCGCACCAGGCTCGCGTTCAGCTCTGCCCTCCCAGGCGGAGTGGCCGGCTGCAGCTAACCACTCGGGGACGTCGCTTTTGTCGTGCAAGGTTGATGACCGGGACCAGGGGCCGGGATTCTCCCCGCAGCCTGAAGCTGACCAGCACGACCCTCCACCAACCATGCGGTAGGAGCGCAAGGATGCCGATCCCTCAGACCTTCCAACATGGGCGCAAGCCATTGCTACCACGGCTCAGGACGCGCCGGGTTATGAAGCACTCGCCCGTGAAGTTGCAGATAAGGCGCGGACCTCACTCGAATCGCTGCCAGAGGAGATAGGAAACAACTCAGGACCAGGTGTAAACAAGACAGTGACCCTTGAGCCAGGTTCACACTCGTCATGCCATAGTGGAGCTGAGCTAGAACACAGCTCGGTGTGGGCAGTGCTTCAGCGACTGTCAAGGTCGACTAAGATGGAGGTCAGCGCTATAGTGCAGGAGTGGAAGGACAGGCTCGCGCAACATTGCTGCATTTGCAACAACTGGGCACTTAATAAAAGTTCCGTCAAGTGCCATCTTATCCGAATGCATGCCCAGGAATGGTATCGAGTAGCCGAGCAGGTGACAGCAGCCTGCAAGGCTCACAAGCATCATTTCGCGAGAAACGAGGAATGCTCATTGTGCCACAAGCAGGTCTACGGGGTGGAGCGGCATGCTCTGCAGTGCCCCGTGCTTTTTCAGGCCTGCTTCATGAGCTGCCTCTTAAGTACACCAGCTGTGGTCCCTAACATCTGGCAAGGGCTCAAGTGCCTTACGCGTGAAGCCAGTATTGCACACCTGGAAGGCATGCAGCCTGTCGCGCAGGAGGTGTCGGAACCGCTCACTCTTTTCTGTGTGCTGTGCGCCAGGAAGGATATGGAGGCCCCCATCGTGGACGTTCAGGCCTGGCGCAGATATTTTCAGCAGGTACATGGAGTGGCCAAGGCAATTCTAAATGAACAGTTTCATGAACACGCTGCACTTGTTCCCATCAGCAGGCCTTGTCCTTTTTGCGCCTATCTTTCCAGAAGTCTCCCAAGCTGCACAGAGCCAAGTGCCTTCCCCTTGCTCAGCTCCTCGGTAAAGCAAGGCTATGCTGGAATCAGCGGGGAACCAGATCGCGGGTCTGGGGGGGCTTGCTTCACCAACGACGGCAACGCCCAGCTCCACCCCACTGGCTCCCAGGGCCAGCAACGGGACGGTGAAGCCTGTCAAATTTCGGAAGCAGGAGAAGGGCGTGGGCAAAGGCC
>CAJNIZ010047092.1:14858-32031 GCA_905231905.1 Symbiodinium pilosum | reverse complement strand
CTACTACTACTACTACTACGAGGAGCAAAATTCCTTGAGCAAAGAGAAACTGAAGAGCAGTCAAGGTTCGCTCCAGCTTGGAAAGTATGGGCACACTGTTTGTGGAGACAGTTCCCACATCGCCTTGTTCCTGGCAGCATGTAATTCACTCATCATAAGTGGATGCCTCTCATGCTCTAAGCTCTCTCTCATGGCACACTACCAACCCAAGTCTCACAAAAATGTTTGAGGCCTAAACCCTAAACCCAATCCAAACCTTACAAAACTGTTGGAGGCCGCAACTGAGAAAAAAGTGGATCACGAAAGTCCTCCAGCTGCATGTGTGCAGTGATGATTTGCTGCGCCCGCCTCACGGATCGTGTGCTTAAGGCTGCGTAGCTCTGTGTCTTATCCAGGCCCCACCCTTGGGATCTTGGGATCCAAGACGTTGTAGGTGGGAGGCAGCATTAGGGAACTAAGTGGGGCCACTACCCTCATTATGTACCGAAAGTCTTGAGAAGCTTCCATTTTACATTGCCCTAACACACGAACCTCAGACCATCCCAGACTCCTTCCTCAGATGGGTGGCGGTCAAGGAACTTGAATTACCATGATGGGTATATATAGTAACTAGTACGGTGCCCCCGATTAATAGTAACTTAGATTAAGTCCCTTAACAGCAACCCAGTCAGTCGCCGCATAACTCACGCGAGACCGAGACATGCAGTGGATGGACCAATGGAGGAAAGCTTGCAACACTTAAGACCTAGGAGCCCGCGTACTACTGTAGTTCCCAGGCTATAGGTGAGTGGTTATGGGCTAGTGAGAGATCAGTAGGGCGATTGTACGAAACTCACTGGTGCTTAAAAGTGATGTGGAGAGGGTATCCCAAATCCTGAACCCTTAACACCCCTTCAAAATCCAGCAGAAACCCCTAAAACAACACGTCTGGTCTCTCCCCTAGGTTCCCTCAAGCCCCGGCAAGCCCGGGGCCTTAAACCATAATTTTACTTTGGGATAATGGAAAATAAAATGGAAACTACTATAATAGTACATCGGGGTCATATTGGAATAATGGAAAGGAAAATGGAAACTGCTATTTGGGGTTTAGGGTTTGAGTTGTAGGGTTTAGGGTAAGAAGCCCAAATAAGGTGATTGCTTTGATCTTCTCTTCTGCTCCCTATCAGAACAAGCAGGAAGCCTGTTGACGTTTGGGCGCAGCTTGGGCAATTTTGCCTTAGCGGAGGCCCTCACATCTCGCGGCATGGCGGCAGTAACTCTAGTAGGGTGAGGTTTTCTCTGAATGGGCGTTTAGGATGATGGGGATATACTTTTCCTATAGTACTAACCATAAAGGACTGCCGTATATCATGATGCTGATTCTAAGGGGCTATAGGACCAAAGCGGGTTCTACGTCGGGTAACTTAGGTTCTTCTCTACCAGGTCGCTCTTGGGATGAAAGTCGCTTGGTGCTACGACTCAGCAAGCGGAACTACCTTCTACAGTCACACCCGCGCAATCTTTGCTGCAGGTTGTGAAACAATGCTTCGCTCTGCAGTTTCTGCAGTGAAGCAGGAAAATGGACTCGACTCTAGACGCGTTCACGCCTCACCGGCGTGCACCTAATGCTGCAGCCCCAAGAACTTCAGTTCGCGCGTGCTGCGTAACAGGAAGTGGGAGTGTGCTGTGCACGATGTGGACTTGTGCTCTCATCCTAGACTAAAGCATCATGTGAACAACATGTGAGCACATGCTGCGGGCTTGGGCCCAGAAGCTGCAAATCAACAGATGAGCGCCATACGTTTCGAGCAAAGGTCCTTGCAAAGACATCCTCATGAGCCTCGTCTTACTGGGGTTTAGTAGTGAATAAGGGAATATCTAGTACACCGGGATTATATTCCCTTATTCCCTGCTAATCACCAGTAAGTAGTTCGGGGTTGATGCTGACCATTTTGGCGATGAGATAATTTAAAGTCACTCCAAGATCAGTTAGGATCTTCGAGCTGATACGGTAGCTAAGCGAAAATCGGCGCGGCTTGAAAGTCTAATGCGCGCGCAGGACTTCCCCTTTGAGGTCTTGAGTCTCTTCGCAAGACAATCTTTAGAGCTGCGTGGTATGAGCCATAGTCTAAACTCCTAGTATCCCTCTCAGAAACCCCGATAATACTCCCCTATGTAACTCCTTTGCGGAGTTTAGACTACAGTTCATATGGGTGGTTGTCAAAATTATGGTCCCTTTTTGGGTACCCCAAATATTAGGTGCCTTATTATAATAGGGACCCCCAATATAACCCCAGTATATACCCTATTATACTATAGTAGTTTCCATCTTATTTTCCATTATCCCCAATATACCCCTAAACCCTAAACCCAGCTCATATATTGTGATCTGTCTTTGGATAGAGCTTACATCCTGAGACTCAAGCTCTCGGTTCTGTCTTTGGCGGGTGCCTCCATCTTTGGGGACACGCGGATTTCTTCGAGACCGCGGGCTAATTAATGCCTGAGGCCCTCTCAGCTCGCCTTTAAACGGCTTACCCAGACCCCCTAAAGGATCCAAAAATGGAACCCCTCAAATATGAACCCATTACTACATCCTGTAAACCAGGGCATTGTTGGGAGGTTCCATTTTTTGGATCCTTTAGGGGGTCTGGGTAGGGGCCTTTTGCTTTCGCAGTTCTTTGTTTTGTATTGATGGCTGGGGCTCGAGGTCCCGACAGTGAGAAAGCTGCCGTTGTCAACCTGCCATTGTCATATATTATATGGGGGTTTCCCTAAATTAGGGGTACCTTTTTGGGGGTCCCCATAATAAGGACTATAGTATTTGGGGGGGTCTATATTGGGGTTCCCCTATTTTGGGAAAGTACCAACTGGCTTTTTGGGGTCTATGCCTCCGAGCTGCGACACTACTGTAAGCAGGTTGACATTTGTACTACAGTCTAAACTCCTAGTATCCCCTTAATAAGCCCTGTAATACGAGTTTACACTATAGCTCATTTGAGCTCTCTCGCTATCTACTTCTTCACTTCTCTGCGTCGAACAGCGCTGCGGCACTGTCGGATGCCTCCAACACTAGAACGGGGTTTCCTGAAATGGTACTTTCCCTAAACAGGAGGACCCTTAGTATGGGGACCCCAAAAAGATACCCCTAATTTTGGGAAACCTCCAAAATAGGGGAACCCTTTAGGAACCCCGAGAGATATACAGAGGGGATACTGTAGTCTCCTTCGACCTACAATAGGAATTATATCTTTGATATTTCCTTTGGGTTATACTGTAACAAAATTGAAAATAATTCCTAAGGACAGTACAGGATAAGGAGTATTCAGATCCGGTTGAAGGACTGAAGGTGATTTTTGGCAACCGCAACATTTCGGCGGGCTGGGCGCTCTCTTAGGCGGAGTAAGGTCTCCTCCTCTCAATTGCAGCGGAGCGTAAACTTTATTTCTAAGTAGGGAACGGAGGAATGCAGCCAATAATTACAATAGTTTCCGTGTTCTTTCCCATTCCCCTAAACCCTAAACCCTAAACCCTAAACCATCATTTCCTACTTACAACATGGCCAAGTGGCCTACTCGTCTTCCTCCAGGCTGCTCACTGCTGAGCATATTCTCAAAGCCACCTTGACCACCTCGCAAGAAAGGCGCACCACAAGGCTCCTGCCCCTCAAGGTGCCCAGAGAATAGGCCAAAACGACTTAGGTTGTGGCATTTGGCTCGTGAAGCATGCCTCAGCGAACAAGGGGCCATGATGCGACGGCTGTAATCGCTTTATGGATAGTTGTGATTCTAGTGCCCTGGTCAGTAGAACACAATTTGAGACAAGGAGCTGAAGTGCGTGCCGGGCACCTGCAGGGCTGCATCCACCATGTCTTTTCATGTCAAATATGTCAGTTGAGGAACTTTAGCGGATGGAGTTGTTGCCCGCTCTCTGGCCTTCATCACGGCCGGACTCTCCGCACATGAAGCAAGCTGGCTTGAAACCTCCTCATCCTCTTGGAAAGTGACGGATTGGAACTCACCTAGCCGGGTTCGGCAAAACCAGGCGCCAGTCGAAAGGATTCACTGGGAGGGAAAATCCAATTACTCATTGTAGCTTGTAATTGGGTCGAGCTGCATGAGGGCAGCAATAAGATGAGAAGCAGAAGTTACAGCGTTCCTATTCCAATGCTGCAAGGCGACGTACAATTTTCTCGGCGGTAGTTTCATCAGCTTTGGCTGCCTTCCAGGCCTTTGGTCACCGAACCGCATGCCATGCATGCCCTGGTGCTTGTAGGGTTTAGGGGTTTTATAAGGGAATGGATCCCATCAGTGGCTCCGATTTAAAAACCTTAGAGAATATGCCTGTGATTGCCTCATTCTTATGTGCTTGAGATCTTAGGGATCTGCGGGGAATACGAAGCGCGCTACAGGGGTCCCGGTTCAATGTTGGCATTCTGTGAGGGAAACTTTGAGAAACAGCAGTAAGAAAAGTGCCTGATAATCCATATAGCAGCCCCTGTACCATATTCAAATACTACACTAGTTTGCTTTTCTTGTCCGTTGTCTTCACTCCCTACTAGCCAGGAATGTGTTAAATACCTTGAGACATCTTCTCAGTGCGTGGCCATTGTCGCTCTCAGCACGGCGATGCCTGGGCGTCGATGAAATGATCCGGAAGCTACAAGATCTAGGACCCTTCAGTCGTTTCTGTTAAAATCTAAACCCGAATCTAAACTCTGAACCCTGAATCCCGCAATCTGAACCCTGAACCACCAAGCCCTGTTGAATTTCGCTGTTGCAGTAGTTCATACAATTCCCCCCGAAACCCGTATTCTGATCATTCAAGCCCCTACTTTACAGTAGCCCAGGTGCGCGTGCCAGGTAGTGCTGCGGGTGCCTCGCCCTGCTGCAGCAGAGCGCTATACCACTGCGTGGTTTCCTTAGCACATTAGGGTTTCTCGAAGTAGGTAGGGAATCTGGGGATTTATGGGGATAACAAAAAGGTTCTTGGGGTCCGGATTAAGGATCCTAATTACAGGCTTGATATCTCCTGTATCCCACAACTTCTCACAGAGAGGCGGGGTACGGAAAAGATGCGGGTTCTCCAACATGTAAGGACAATCAAAACGCAATCCCATTTTTGGGGATGCCCCTCATCCAGGCATGTACCAGCGAGAACTCACGGCTGAGTGCAGAAATGACTGATGGGAGAGGGCTGCTTCACATAGATCACAGGGAATCCTAGCTTCCCTTTGTAAGCTTCAACATTGAAAGCAAAGCATGCCAGAAATCAAAGACGAGGATCATGCACATGCTCTAGTGAGGACAGCGCACCTGGACTCAAAGCCTTCCTGATGGCCTGCGTCAGCGGACAGGTTCAAGCAGCGGCTGCACTGCTGCTGGTTGCCGCAGTGGTGGTGGCGATGGGTGACTAAGTTCAGTACATCTTCATATCTGCTAAGTAGTGGCAGCACCACCATAACTTGTCAGGAGTACGTACCATCACTGGTGCCTGTGTCCCCTCGCAGGCATAATTATACCCAACCGTCAACGCTCAGCGCCCACCCTTTCAATTCTCAGATTTCCAGGTCCCCTTCTAGCAGGAGTCCATAAAAAGCACCGCAGAATCTAGAGGTATGGGTAGGCCCTGATTTCAACAAGTTCCCGTGTGGGCTTCATGGGGTCCTGCAAGGAACATCGGAGGCCTAGGGGTTAGGGCTTAGGCCCCAGGATAGCCCACCTAAAACACGAGCTCCCCTGAACTCCCCACCTCGTCCCCACTGCCCTCATGAGCATCCAACAACTCAGCGTATCTCGCTCCTTGCACCGGTGGTTCGCAGGAAAGATATGGAGTATGGCGAGAGTACAGGAAATCCGTTCCTACAAGCACATACAGGCACTACTCACCAGCAGCACGTCCTTCCGCGCCCGGTAGAGTCTGAGCGAGCAGCGCCAAGCTTTCTGCAAGACCTGCATGCACCACATGTAATCAAATCACATCCACCTGAGGGTTTAGGGTTTAGCGAGCATCTTCTAAAATACCCCGTATGGGAATGCAACGCAATCCCCGCATTATCTCCAATATATCCCTAGATAGGTAGGTAAGTAGGTAGGTAGGTAGGTAGGTAGCATGCGCAGCTTACATATACAATGTGTGTCTCGAGCATTTGCCGGAGACGAGGTTCGGCTGGCAAGAATTTGCACAACAAACAAAACCCTAAACCCTAAATCCTACAAGTTCAAGTGTCAACCAAACTACCAGCTCATTGGATGCTGAACAATTGCGTGGAGCCCAGACCATATTACAAATTCCTTGTTCAGACACCTAGGGTTTAGGGTTTAGGGTGTTTCCCAAAATAAGGTGACCCCAATATAGACCCCAAAATACGAGCCTTGTTATAGGGACCCCCCCACAAAAAAAAGGCACCCGTAATTTTGGAAAACCCTGAACCCCATAAACCCTACCTAACCGCAGTGTCCATTTGATTTTCCATGTTCTTTTCCATTTGATTCTCCATTCTTGGGGATATACCCCTAACTTTGGGAAACCCCTAGACTCTATATAACCCTATATATAACCCCTAAGTAACCCCATATAACCCCTATATCCCTTTACAGGTACCCTCATATAGGGAGGGCCTGACTTTGCAAATGCTGCTTGCACATCCACTTGCAACGGCAGCAAGCTGCGCGGATCCAGCAGAATCACCATGGACACCTCCACATGCCAAACTGGGTTGCTTAAGGAATTCGAGTTTGAGGTTGAGGGCTATAAATATCCCCCTATAATGGAGAATCAAATGGAAGATAAAATGGAAATGAAATGGGAACTGGGGTAAGATATGGATCTAAGGAACTTAATCTAAGTTACTATATTGGAGGAACCCATCAACTACTATACAAACCCATTCTGGTAACTTAATTCAAGTTCCTTAACAGCAACCCAGCAAATTGACATCAACTTGCGCCGTGGTCTTAGCGCACATCCCGTACCTGTTGGCCCTTGGCTGCCGCTACCGCAGCAATCTCCAGGCAAACGTTGGCACCTCATTTCCCACACGTTGCTTGACAAGACTAGCAGTACAAGTCAGACCACAAGCAGCTGGGTCTGTGGTTAGGGCTGAATCTAACCCTCCTAAACCCTAAACCCCGTAGGTCAGTCTTTGCCCCCCAGCAACTCCCCCTAACAAAACCATGAGGACTCCTCTAGGGTCTTTGAAGGACCCCGTGCACATCCCCATGTTCACAGTGACTAAATGAAAAAGAAAATGGAAACTATAGGGATTATAGGGTTTATATAGGGATTATATTCGGGTTATATTGGGGTAATGGAAAAGAAAATGGAAACTACTATGCAGAACGCGCAAGCATTTCCTCAAGCTACAGTCCCCACATAAGGGAACAAGCAATGTAGGGACCCAAATAAGGGTTAAGGGTTTAGGGTTGTATGAGCCAACATCCAGCAATGCGCACTTCTCCCCAGAATCGCGGTAGAATCCCATCCAAATTTCTTCATTGAACCGCCTTGTACCACTAGATTAAAGAAGGCTCCAAGCAGGATATGAGCCAGTCTAAACTCCTAGTATCCTCCTTAATGACCCCTATAATTCTCCTTCATATAATCCCCATATAGCCCCCTTTAAGGAGTTTAAACCCAATATCTAAACCCTATATAATCCCCTATATAACCCCACTTAAGGAGTTTAGACCCCAAATCCTAAAGCCTGTAACTCCTCTTAAGGAGTTTCGACTACAGCTCATATGGTAGTTGTCCAAAATACCTGTCCCTAAAGTGGCCATAATGTAGGTTCCCTGTTTAGTTAGGATCCCCCTTTAAGGAAGTGTGTTCCCAATGGTCCCTTCTTCACAAGGACCTTTTATCAAAACCCGCACCCTTAAACCTAAACCCTAAACCTGAACCCTAAACCCCAAACCCTGAACCCTAACCCTAAACCCTAAACCCCGAACCCATATGGCATTTGCTCATCCAGGCGCCAAAGGAGTGGCCAGCTAGCAAGTAGGGGCCCTCGGACTGGACCTTCTGGATCTCTGCAAAGAAGAGCTTCGCAAGATCCTGCCAGGGGTTTAGGGTTTAGGGTACCAAAAAGGGGGACCCGAATAAAGACATCCAAAATATTATAAGCCATATTAAAGGGACCCCCACCATGGTACCACTAATTTTAGGAAAGTCCCTCGTAAGAAAATTCCGCAGCCGCTCAAAACAAAAATGAGGTTCCCCAGAAATGGAGTGCTTTTGGGATAAGAAGGAACATGATGGCGGTGAAGCTCCCAAAACCTAAACCCTAAACTCTAAATCCCCATGAAGGTTCATGACATCTGAGAAACTGAGTACATACTTCGGGGCAGGTACCCCCGCAGCAGATGGAATAACTTAAAACCCTAAACTCATATTACCCCTATATAAGAATAGCTTCCATTTTCTTGTCCATTATCCCAATATCATCCCGATATATCCCCTATAGAACCCTCTATAATCCCCATTTTTTCCATTATCCATGTATAACCCTATATGACCCCTATATAAGTTACCCGAACCCTACACCTTAAACCCTAAACCCGAAACCCTAAACCTTAAACCCAAAACCCTAAACCTTAAACCCAAAGCCCTAAACCCAAAAACCTTAAACCCTAAACCCTAAACCTCGCTTACCTACATAAATTTCAACCCCAAAGGTCCTTGAGGCTGCTTGGCCACTGGTCACGCGGAATGCTCTTGGGCCAGCTCAGACCATAGCTGGCCAGGGCTAGCCGAGCTGCCAGCGTTCTGAAGCTGCCGGCCTGCATGCCTGATTCCAGGGTGTGGCAGCATCGTGACGTTCAAGCTGGGCCGGCCCCCTACACGCTAAACTGGGTTGCTGTTAAGGAACTTAAACTAAGTTACTATAGTAAGGAAACCCCATTATCTACTATATATCCCTATTATGGTAACTTAACTTAAGTTCCTTAGCAGCAATCCAGCAAACAAAGGCACTGCAGTGTAAACCTGTGGCACACTGCGCCTGCCCCAGGCACCAGGAACAACGGCGTGGTGGCCGCAGTCTCAGAGCCTGACAGGAAGTAAGCGAGCGCCATCAGCCACTACACCATAGGGTTTAGGGTTTAGGGTTTAGGGTTTAGGGCTTTGCCAGTACGGTATGTTCTCACCCTGCTCTCTGGACACACTCGAACAACTCCTGTCGCTTCTTGCTTTTTCTCATCAACCCCATGTGGGGATTTCCCAAAATGAGGGGTACTTTTTTGGGGGGGCCCATGATAAGGATTATAGTATATTGGGATCCATATTGGGTTCCCCTTTTTGGGGAAGCTACCATTTATGCCCTACTACACTATAGTAGTTTCCATCTTCTTTCACGATATCCCTATACAACCTTTATAAATCCCTATATTTTTCAACATATCCCAATATATCCCTATACAACCCCCACATAATTTCTCTGTATACCCACAGAAAGGAGTGGGCGCCTGCGCACAGGGCGTTCAGGGGCTCCAGGAAGCCTTCCGCTTGCGGCGAAGCCACCGCGGAGGCCGCGGCTGGAAGGGGCTCTGGCGTGTCACCAAGCCTCGGCCGATCTGAGACAAAGGGTTGAGGATTCAGGGTTTAGGGGCCAAAAAATGGAACCCATAGTAATTCTTTAGTTTTCCCAATATAATACTGGGCTCATTTTGGGGGGGAGGTTCCATTTTTGGGGGAGCGTGCTGTGACCGGAACTGCATGGTACAAGTATAAGGTACAGGTGCAAAAAAACCTTTAATGCTTTATGGCCGGCGACCCTGCAAGTGGCAGATCACCCCAAAATCCTTGCGAAAGCCTGCTTTGATTTGGTTGTTTCCCTGAATAGGGGGACACCAGTATAGACTCTAATATATGATAATCCTGATTACGGTGAACCCCGAAAAGGTACTCCTTATTTCGGGAAACCCCAATTTCAGTCACGAGAATAAGAGCCCGGCTGTCCATTGATGAAACCTGCAAGTTCCTGGGCAGCAAAGCTATCAGCATGTAATAACGGGTTATATATGGATAGTGGAGAAAAATGGACATTACTACTATATAGGGGTAATTTGGATTACATATGGATAATGGAAAAAATGGAAACCAGTAGTATACACGGGGAATATGGGTTATATATGGTAATGGAACAGAAAGTGGAAACTAGCGAATCACCAGCCACGCTGCGAGAACAGGGCATGCTGACAGAGTTGGCTTTGACATGCACATGTTCTCGATGGGCTTCCTGCAAAACCTCTTTCACGAGCCACAACTCGCAAACCTATCTGCCAGCATGCTTAGCGTTAGAGGTTCAGGGTGTAGGGCTGGGGTTTGGGTTCAGATGGGTTCAGAAGTTCTAAGATGCAAACTGATGCAGGAGGTGCTTGTTAAACATTGCTGGACATCAAATGCGCACTTGCCTGTTCAAGGTTAAGCGCAAAGATACACGAAGTAGACAACTGCACATCTGATCAAGCTTGCGTCGGGCTTCAGCAAATCCAGCCTTTTTCGCTCCTGAGGCGCCACTTTCACTGACCTCAGTCCTGCTGCATGCGCTGCCTTGTTGGCCTGCTCCCTGACGAATGAAAGTTCATTAACTTGCCAAACAGTGTCGCAATGGTCGATCACATACAACCGCATTGTGCCGTCGTTCTTTCTGTGTGAGGTGCGCGATCCAGCCGGTCCTGAGGCACCACGTTCACTCTCCTCAGCCCTGCTGCATGGGCAGCCTTGTTGGCCTGCTCCCTGACGAGTTGAAGTTCATTAGCTTCCCAAGCTCTGTTGCCATGGTCGATCACATACAACCGCATTGTGTCGTCTTTCTTTCTCTGTAAGGTGCGCAGGAAGGCGGCCGCTGTGGCGGGGCCCCGGCTGTTGCTGTGGTCACAATGGAAGAGAACGCGCTCTGCACCCCTATCCTTCAAGAGACTGTAGAAGATATCCTCGTGACAATCCAGGTCCGGCTTGCTGATGTACAGAGCAGCTTTGTGAAGGAGAGAGTAGTCTGTGGCACAGACAAGTACGTTACGCCGCGGATCCTCTGCCACCCACTGCAACGCTGTAAGTGCCGGCACTCGCTCCACGAAGGCCTGAGGGACGGCCTCTGCAAGAGTCTCCATGGAAAGTTGGAGGGCATCTGTTTCCATTGTCGGGGCGTGCCTCTGGGATGGCTGGATGCTCAGATGTGTTGAGGGTTTCTTGGTAGGCTATCATCAAAGTGTGTGCCTCCGGCCCTGCGAAGACCACGCGTTCAGCACCTTCGGCTACAGCTTGCAGCACCTCCGGTTCCTGGCCAAGCTCTGCCACGTGCACGTGGACGGACACAGACAAATCCAACCTCTTGCCAGCGAAACCGCTCTCAAAGGAAACCTTCCTCGCATCAATGATAGCGCGATGGGGCACCCCCATCCGCACGTAGTCTTTATTTCTGTCTAGTTCACGGATGAGTTCCTGCCTCGGAACCAGCCTGAAGTCACACTTGGGAAATGCTTTTCGCAGCGGTGACCACTGTTCACGGTCCACAAATAGCAAGGGCTGCTTTCCGCGCAAAAGAATGCCAAGCTCCTGGAAGCTGCTGGGCGCCGAAGCTCCAAGCATTGAAAGGTTGCCGTCGTAAAGGTATAGTTCTGAAGCCCAGGCCTCCGCACTGGTCCGCAAACCTGTGCGGCAGATGGGCAAGTCGCCTTTGTCCCAACGTTGGTGGCTACTCGGACGGATTCTGCCGACGTCAGGCAACCCCTCCATGAAGACTCCTACACAGAGCTTTGTGCCAGTGGGCCTCTCCCACCAGATCTGTCGCCAGGTTGCAACATCGATGGTGCTCTTGGCCTCGTTGGTGCTCTTGGTGTCGTTGGTGCTCTTCGCCTCGTTTCCATTTCATGTTCCATGTTCTTTTCCATTTGATTCTCCATTATAGGGGGAATATACAGTAAATAATAGGGTTGAAGCAAGAAATATATATATATAGTAGTGTCCCAATATAACCCCAATATACCCCTTTATGGAGCTCTTGGCCTTGTTTGCTTGCTTGGTCTTCTGCCAAATGAGGCAACCAGCAGTCACGCAGGCAGTCACCATCGCCACCCGAGGATCCATGGCCCAAACCCAAGCAGGTCAAGTGCTTTGGGAAGAATCGCTTGAGATCGCTTGAGGTTTAGAAAGTGTGCCCGATCCAGTGGTTCTTGCGCAGACCTCCTACTTAGACACTAGAACTGTTCCCCAGCCATGACATGGCAGACTTATACTTGGGGACACATTACTGCTGGTTGTTTGCAAACTTCATAGAAGTCTTGACACCTCTGCATGACTGAAGGGCATGCCAAGGGTCTGTAATGGTGGGATAGTCGAAAACCATGGAGTTCGGGAGATTGACGCCGTCGAACTCTGTTTGCAATCGATTCCTGAATTCCACGCCTGCAGTCAGGCTACGAGTAACCGCAAGTCAGCACGTTTGTGAAGACGATGACAAAGCTAGACCATGACATGATCGTTCTGTCCTAAGCCAACAGCCTGACAAGGAGTCCATGCCGGAATCCATCAGCGGACTGTCCGCTTCCAGCTCGGCAGAATCGATCACCTCGGAGGGTGCAAAGGACTCCCCTTGCCGCACCCCAAGCAGACAACGAAGGAAGGGCTCCATGATCCCGCACAACGCGCACGTCCAGCCTCCCTGGCAAGATCTCGCAGGCTGCTGCGAACAGCCTCAGGAAGCCGGGGTGCATCATCTTGGCAACGAACCGGAGTATGCAACCACTGGCAGCTATATGCAGCTATGGAAAAGCCCAAGGATGCACCAAACACAGCACTGACAAACCACAAAGTCCTGGTCACTGCCACCTGATTGGGGCAGCTTCGAAGACCCCTTTCCTGAAGACCCGAACTGGGGTTTGGGTGGTTTAGGAGTTGTAACTATCATAATATATAGTATATTGCTATATGGTATATTGGGTTTTTATACAGGATAAGGCGAAGCCTAACTTTCTTTTGAGCCCAGTGGCCACCAAGCGCTCCTCGCCCGTGAGCCCGCTCAGCGCGCCCAGCACGGCGGACTCGCCGGGTGCCCCCCGTGCAGCCCGCGCCTCAGCCGCCTGACAGAACTGGGGTTTGGGTGGTTTAGGAGTTCTTTAGGGTTTAGGGTTTAGGGTTTAGGGTTGGATAGTAGAAAAGAAATGGAAACTACTTAAATATGTAGGGTACTATAGGGGTTGTATAGGGATAATGAACAAGAAAATGGAAACTACCATAATATATAGCGTAACATAGCGGCTGTATAGGGATAGTGGGCAAAGAACATGGAAACTGCTACCATATCTGTAGGGTAATGTAGGGGTTGTATAGGAATAATGGAAACGAAAATGGAAACTACTATAATGGGTTTCTTTCGGTTCAGGGATCCTGTGAAGAAAGCAACGAGACCAACTAAGACCAGAATATTGACTGCCGTGATAAATTCGGTCATTTTCCCAGGCTTGGCCCAACAAGTCCCGTGGGTTTTCAAAGCCAACGTGCAGGCCTCTTGCCACATGGACAATAACAAGAACAAAAGGAAGTGCTGCTGCAAAATATTGATAGTACCTGGGAAGATTATCCTACAGGTCCTACATGTGAGCCATAGTCTAAACTCCCAGCATCCCCCTTTATAACCCCTTTAGTACTCCCCTATATAATCCCTTATTCAACTCCCTTTAAGGAGTTTAGACTATAGTTCATGTCAGAATCAACAGCCCTAAGCCCTAAACCCTTAACCCTTCACCCTTTCATCCTAAAGCCTAAACCCCAAAACTCCTGAACCCCTAAAGCCCAAATAAACCCCTTAAACCCCTAAAGCCCAATGCCCATTTTGCCTCCTTTTTGGCTTCTGCTTCGAAGTCCTTTAGGAAGCTGGGCACTTGCGGGTAGGCGCTCCTCGGAGAAAGCAGATAAGCTATACTCTACACTCCTTAAAGGGGGATAAGTAGGGGACTAGGTAAGGTTTAGGGTTTAGGTGTAAACTCCTTAAAGGTGGCTATAGAGGGCAGTATAAAGGTTTAGGATTTCAACTTCTTAGAGGGGGCTATTTAGGGGATTATATACAAGGGGAGTACTAATAGGAGTTATCAAGGGGATACTAGAAGTTTAGGCTACGGCTCAGATAGATCTGAGCAATCAACAATGTGCCGAAGCGCGTCGCATGGTGCGAGACCACACAGATACCCATAATTCTGCGAAACCCTAAACCCTATATAACCCTATATTACCCCTACATGAGCTATAGTCTAAACCTTAATAAGCCCTATAGTACTTCCCTATAATCCCCTTTTAAACCCCCTTCAAGGAGTTTAGACCCTAACCCTATATGACCCATTGAAGGAATTTAGACCCGAAACCCTTAACCCTATATGACCCCCGTTAAGGAGTTCAGACTATGGCTCATATAACCTCGATCTGCAGGATAAGCGTCTTCAGGTATTTGCCCCAGCGCACCGGCACCGCACCCACTAGCAGGTTGGCGCTACTCAAGATGCCTTGAAGTCCAGCGGTTTAGGGTTTAAGGTTGAGTGTTTAAGGTTTAGAGTTTAGGGTTTAGGGTTTAGTGTTTAAGGTTCAGGGAGTAGGGATGGAAGCATCGGCTGACACTTTCTAACTAGTGTCTCCAGAGATTTGGGGGGTTCCTCAAATTGGGGGTACCATTTTGGGGGTCCCCATAATAAGTATCTTGGGGTCTGTATTGGGATCCCCCTATGGAGGGACGTAGGGAAACTACCATGTCTACATTGTGTCAGACTTGCTGAGCACGGCGCTGCTCATGATGGCAAGGCCCTGTGCATTGGTCAGCGCACCCACACCTGAGTAGTGTTGTTTTGGTGGTTGAACCCATTAAGATAATGTTCCTTATATAAAGTGCTATACCCCAGAAGGAAGATATAATCTTACTCTATATTGGGTACCATAGTATCCCCAAATAAAAAACTACTCACCTGAAGACGATCCACACCCAAGCTTCACATGGCTTTGCTGAAGTAGACTCAAACTCCGGCCCAACTTCGTTACAGACAATAGAAAATAGTCATACTAGCAGTAACAGCAATAATGGTAGTAATAGTAACAATAGCGATCAAAATAGTAGTAGTGATAGCGCTAATAGTGCTACGAATTTACCACAACCCTCTTCTGCAGCAGAGCTGCCCATGGACTTGGCGCGGCCAAGAGTGTTTGCCTGCACAGCCATGCCCACCTCGGCCCAAGGTCCCCATTGCACAGACCGGGCATTCCTCCAGAAAACGCCCCCTCCTTCTGGATCCTGGCAAGGAGAGGAACGGAGAAGACTTCCAACTGCTCTTGGGCAAAATCCCTGTCAACCGTACCCAGATCCTAACCCCCCCAATGTTTTGAGGCAAGTACGCAATGCTCATACTGACAATGTCAGGAGCGAATTGGTGTGTAACAGGCTCCCGGCAAGCAGTCCTGGGCACTCCAGAACGGTGCCAAGGAGTCCAGCACAGAATTTGAAGCTGAATAGTTTGCCTGGCCTCCAGATAGAAAGGGGTCAGTGACAAGTTGACAGGTAGTCAGGCTTAGGCTTGTAAATCTAAACCTGTTTATGATCTTATTAGCACAAGGATGGTAGGCCACGAGGGCTGGAGGCCTGGCGATCCAAACAGCGCAGACGTCGAGGAGAAAAGGAGGTGAGGAGCGGCTTTGTGAAAGTCCAGGATACGGCAAAGGTTGAAGAGACCATGCACCTCGAGATCAGCCAATTCAGCTCACTTGTGGACTTAAAAAAACACTAGCACCTCATCACCGCCGCGCGAAACAAGCTCTACCATTGAGATTTGAGAAAGGAACCCTTGACGTTCGGAAACCCTAAGGTTTTGCCTGGCCTTCGGCCCGTAGGACCTGTCCAAGCTCTCGCGGGTCAGGCTGGGAAGAACACCATCCGCCAGAACCCCAGCGAGGTGCATCAAACCTCCAAGTTTGGTTCCTGCCAGTGGATGTAGGCCGGACTCTTCAATTACTCGGCCAATCACTATGAGTTGCTGTCGCTACACTCGCAACCCACGTGGGAAAAACGCGCTGATTGCAGCAAGTCTCCTGCCAGCGCATCTCGCAAGGCAAGGACAGAGTCTTTTCGTCCTTCGGGGGGCTGCACGAGGCTTCCACGAGCATAGCAGGCGGCACAGCGGCAAGATTAACATGCACTGAAGTACTGCCGCACTTGCATCAAAGCTGCCGACATCGCATTTCTCAATCCGGAGCTCCACAGCACACTTCTGTAGCCAAGACCACTGGGGTCCCACATCCTCAGGCAGGTCACACGCATACTGCTCTGTCTTGATGTCACCACAACTCACAAGGCTAGAAAAGGGCCTTGGCCGGCTGGCCATTGCGCGAGAGCAGGCAGAGAGCTTTGGCCCCTTCCTCAACCAGGAACTGCGCTGTTACCACTCCCAGAGCACCAAGGCCGCCAGAAAGGAGAGGCATCTGGTCTGGGCTGCAAAGCAAGCCTGAGGTTCATGCAAAACAAGTGGTTGAAGAGGTGGCATCATGATGCATAGCAGATTGCATTGCTTCTTACTGGAAATGCTGCTACTGCTTTTGCTACAGGTCTTTCGCTAGCAGTTCCTGAGCAGAGACAAGTGGCGGCTGGATGAGCTTATGACCACTTTCCCGATGTTGCTTGCTCTTTGCAGGAACTGCAACGCCGCCACGCCCCTCTCCATGCCGCCAAAGATGTGCCTTTTTAGGGTATAGGGTTTTGCGTGTAAGGTTTAGGGTCTAGGCCTTACTTGAGTTTTACGTACGTGAATGTGTCGTGCAATCCGTGGCCGGCCCTGTACATCGCCCTGCTCTATGCAAGCAAGACTGCGCACGGACCTATGAAAACACATGCTCCTAAAGTAAGGCTTGTATATAATCCCTATAATCCTTTAGCTTCCATTTTCTTATCCATTATCCCAATATAACCCCAATATACTATAGTAGTTTGAACCATGTTTCCTAGTATTTCGAAGTCCGGAGAGGTTCCTAGCTTGGATCGACAGGCCTCTCCTCAACACTAGTCGTCCGGACATCGAAGATGCCAATGCAAATAATTGAGAAACGAATCAGAGTCTGAATACAACACCAACAAGTATGCATATGAGCTCGCGCCAAAATTCTTATTCCCAGAAGCGGCCGCATGATAGTTAGGTTTCCCCCATCGGTAAACAGCATTTGTTAGGGG